>VIGQ01002198.1:0-2500 GCA_009663005.1 Actinidia chinensis | reverse complement strand
AACAATTATTATAAATATATTATTATTTTTACTTATTTTTGACTCAACAGCTGTCTCCAATTAGGAAAAAAACCGTAAAACCGTTTTCAGAGAGAAGAAACAACCAATACAGACAGATAGGAAAAGAGCCGCAGAAAGAAGAAACGCACCAATAGGGAGAGAGAGACTCAGAGAGAAAAAACGCCAATAGGGATGACGAGAGAGAGAAGAAACCATCAATAGAGATAGACGCAGAGAGAGAGAACAGAACACACACTAGAAGAGAGAGAGAGGGTGGTGGTGGTGGGGGAATGCGACCCACGCCGAATCCATGGAAAAGCGGAGTATGAAAATCGGCGAGGTTCCTGCTTGGAATTGATTTGTTCACACCCACTCAATTTCGTGCCTTCAATGCAAATCCTCTAACCCTTTCTTATTTTCATCAATTGTCCCTGTCTATGGTGTTTGAATTCATTCATCGTCTGTGTTTTATTTTCTTCTTTTTTCAATTATCTTGCAAAGTTTTCCATTGTATTTTTAACTTTGCCAACACATAAACTATGAAATCTTCATTGTGGCTCTCTTGTTCAATTTTCTCTTTCTTTCGATTGTATACTCCTGCCCTTTTCAAATTCTGTGCTCATTAGTAGTGACAAGCTATGCATCCTTTCTCATCTCTTTCTTTGTTTAGTGACGTATCTTCTTTGGGTTTTTTGTTCTTTATTGGTTACGGACAAGTTATGCAATTCTTCTTCCCGTTTTTCTTGATTAGTGGTGCATTTCTGAGGTTTTCCTTCTTTATTGTTTTAGGGAACATACTAATATGCCTTTGTGGGTTTTTTTGTTAGTTTTTTCCCTTCCTTTTCAAGTTTTTCTCCGCTATAAGAATAACTTTGCTTTCTTCAATTGTGCACTGTGCATTTACCTTCTTTTCTTGTTATTGAACAGTAAATATGATCTGAAATCTCTGTATGGGTTTTGTTGGTTTCGTGCCTTTTCTCTGATAGAAGCGAAAACCTTTTCCATACTCTGTTCTTTGAGCAATGCCATGTATGTTTTTTGGGTCTGTTACATGTTATTTGAGGATTATTTACAATCGCATATTCTCAATTGTTGTTATTTTTCTGGTTTTTGGTGAACTTATCTCCAATCTTTCTCCAGTTTCCTCAGTTGAGAGAGAAATTCACTTTCTTCAATTGTTCGCAATTGCATTTTATATTTTCTGTTGTTATTTCTTTTTTGATGAATGAACTATTCAATGTGGTGGTTTCTTGGCGTCTGTCACGGTTTCTCTCATAAATTGTAAAATTTTGTTTTTCTTTCGTAATTGTTGATGGTAGGGTTCTATATTTCTGTTTGCACTCTGTCTCTTTCTTTCAATTGTTCATTTGTGGATTTATATTCTCTTGTTCTTTCCTTGTTTGTGAACATCTTGTCCCTACAAGAAAAAAGTAGAATCTACCGGCATTTATAACACTGTGCTGAAGTTTTATCGCTTCTGGTTCCACCTATTTTTCACAACGCCTTTTACGCCGCCGTATCAGGAGCAGATCAAAGGACGTGGGCATTGACATGCTGCCGCTAAGTCAGTGTGTTTATCAAGCTTATGCCCCTGAATGTTACAGGGATGGAAAAATAAATATTTGGCATCATTGGTATTTTGCTAATGTGGGTGTGCTAATGTTTAGAGCTTGTTTAGATGAACTTTAACCCAAAAAGAGGGCTTTATACATAAAAGGCAAGCAACTATAATTACATTTTACTTTATAGATTAGTTTTATAACTATGCTAATAAACATTGGTGGTCATTGATGACTGAGCAACATTTGTAGATCATGTCCTCAAATTTGTTTTTTTGCATCTGGGATGTATAAATAAATTCACATTCCCTTTTCATACGATGAGGCCATTTTTATGACTTTAATAGGTTTAAAAATGCCTTTATGTTGGGTTTACATATCCTATATATTGGATAGTGGATGGCTTGATTGGACTTGAACTGAAGGGATGCTATTTTTAATTGCTGTCATGGACTTGAGTAAATTATTTCCGAAAAAATGATCATACAGATTGTGAGATTTATGAGTAAGGAAGCAGCTTTTACTCACATTTTTTTTCATGAAGACGCTGATTTGAGATAAAGTCCCCTTAACTTATATTAACATGGATTTGGCTTACATGTATCAAGTTTGGGTGTGTGTTTAGGGGGCCAGTCAAACCTCCATTGAACGATTTGTGGACTTGATTAAAAACTGGTCATATTTTACAATTTCATATCTTTTTTGTGATTTCAAGGTCACACTTTTTTGAAATGCTCGTAAACAAACTCAAACTTCTGGTTCTATAATGTTCTGGTGCACGAGAAAAACTGTGGCTTTTTGAAAATGTCTTCCTTGGGTTTTCCAAGGTATGTGACCCTTTGTACAAGGTGAGTTCATTTTCCCTATAGCTTTCTCCATTTGTGGAATTTCTTTTCTATAAATTATTATGAATCGTGATAGTATATAATAGCTCATAAAAT
>VIGQ01002193.1:27500-28570 GCA_009663005.1 Actinidia chinensis | reverse complement strand
TTCTCCCCTCTCATTGTCGTCTGCCTCTGAATTTCTCATCCTCCACGTTCTCTCTTAGCACCCACCATTCTCTTCCAACCGGCAAATCTCAATAGATGTTCGTCCAATTGCACCACAAAGCCACATGTGGATTCCGGAACCTACACTATCGTCAATTCGATTGGTACTTTGTTTACAAAGGAGCTCTGTTTGCTGCGGGGGTTCGCGGTTGGATTGGTTGGACAAGCTGAATCTCAATGGGTGGATAAGATGAGAAGATGGTGTATACGGAGGTTCGAGACGCCAAACAAGGCTATGCCACGATCTGAATGCAGCTAGTGGGTGATTCACATGGGTGTGAGCAGTTAATTTGAGGAACCCAGACACTGCATGGGATCGAGTTTTGCTGGGGAATTGGCAAAGTGGTGTGTGTGGTTGTTAAAGAACTCGTGTGGTTCTGAGATGTTGTTACAAAAGTTATTGGGGAAATGTCGTCGTGATACTGGCCAGATTGACAGGGTCGCAGAGACGAGGAGGAGGAGGACGCGCAGCTTGGCTTCTGCACAGACAGAGCAAAGTTGCTGTTGGGAGCCCAATATTTGAATCCTAAATGGGGTTTAGTATTGATTTATTTTCACTAATAGACTAATAATTTTGACTCACAAATGTGGTACTCCCTTTGTTGGTATTTTGGAACATTTAACTTTTTAAGTGAATATTATCATTAATTTAAATTTTATTAACTTTTCAGTTCACCATTGTAAATCATGTTTTGAATTTTTTCCTTTGATTGAAATGTTATAAAAAAGGGATAAGAGGAAAATTTGTATATTTTTCTTTGTTAACTTTTAAGTGGAAATATTTTAGAGACATCCAAAAAATAGATAAATGAACCAGAGGAATATGGATGATGGAAGTATTTTTTTTGCTTCGTTAATATCTTTTCAAAATTTGATAATTTTTTTTAGTTTTTTCCCTTTCTTGTCCAGAATAATTCATGAAAGACAAAATTAGATGCGCAAAAAGCCTAAAAATCAAAACAATTAAATGAAATCAGACTATAAATTGGATATCAAATAGGCTCGGTTTGG
>VIGQ01002190.1:30000-32960 GCA_009663005.1 Actinidia chinensis | reverse complement strand
GTGAGGAGAGATGATGTTTGGCCTTCGATACTGCTAATGACATGGCATAGAATCAATATAATTTGATGGTAACAGAGACAGGTATGGAATGCTTTTTATTTTCCTTAGAATTATAAGAATAATTATTATTCTTATCTGGTAAATCGTTAGGTGTATGGTTTTTCAGTAACAATCAACCTATGTGGAAGTTCACATAGATGTATTTCTAGTAAAATAGAATAGTTTTATGTGTGGATTTGTCTAGCTAAACTTGACCATTGTCTTAGTTAAAGATGTTGGGAGAAAACCTTGACTTTCTGTGTCTTTATTTTTTCTCTTCAATTCCAATTTTAAGCGTGCAAGAAGAAATAGCATTTTCAGTACAGGGCCACTCCTCTCTAACTTTTTGTGATTTTCCAATTTTCATGTCATGTCATTTTATTTTATTATTTGTTTTAATGACATGCTTTTGTTTCATTTTGATACTTTCAATTTTGGCAGTTCCCTAATGCAGACACCTGCTCATTAAATAGAATAGTTTTATGTTTGGATTCCTCCAGCTAAGCTTGGTCTCTTTCTTAGTTAATGATGTTAGGAGCAAACCTTGACTTTCTCTGCCTTTTTTTATCAATTCCAATTTTAAGCGTGCAAGAAGAAATAGCATTTTCAGTACAGGGCCACTCCTCTCTAACTTTTGTGATTTTCAAATTTTCATATCATTTGATTTATTTGTTGTTTGAATGACCTGCTTTATTTCATTTTGATACTTTCTATTTTGGCTGTCCCCTAAATGCAACCCTGTTCATAGTTCATACTGGTCCTTGCGTAATTCAGAGTTTAATAAGTGAGATGATGACAACTGTGTCAAATCCTCTCTTTAAATAGGGTAATTTTTGTCAATGTTATTGATGGTAGGCATATTTTAATTTTCATCTCATGTTAATTGCCATGTAGTGGGATTAATTCCATACCAATTAGGTTGTATTTCGATTAAGGATTTGGTGAGAGAAAAAGGAAAAAGTTAGAGAATCCAACAGTCCCGAACCGTTGGATCCTTTAATTTTTCCATTTCCATTTTCTTTTCCTTTTCCCACACCAAATCCTTAATCCATATGCATCCTTAGTTTGCTATTTTGGAAATCTCCCCTCTTAGTGGGAATCAAATTTGTAAATCATTAGTGTGCTGTTTTGTAAATCTCCCCTCCTTTTCACTTAAAAATTTGATTTTGAATCTGCCTTGCATTTTGTATGTAGATTATCTTTTATTCAAGCAATGATTTAATAGCTTCTTTCTGATCTGAGTGAAACAACTTTCAATTCAAACATTAAAACTACAGTATTTTAACATCTTGTTTCCTCTCTTCAAGTAATATGCACATAGAATCAATCTCTCTCTCATACTTGTTCAGAATTAGAGTCACTTTTATGTAAGTGAGAATATCTCATGGTCCTTACAGATTTCACTTTCTCGTTAATACCTTTAAAGAAAAACATAGCACAGGTGTTATAGCAGTTCTCTCTCACAGATTGGTCAACTAGTCACGGGCGTTGCACGCCCCTCACTATCTTATGAACTAGAAATGAATAAGGATTGCAGAATACAAGTTCTATAGATGCTTCAACCTGATTTACTTAGATGCTTCTGGATTTCAACTTGACTTGCTTAGATGCTTCAGGATTCTGGTGATTAATCAGGATTCCAATCTGCCTTGATTAGATGCTTCAATAGCTCTACTGAAACGTCTCATATTCATGCATCTTGTTTGCAAGATTGTGGAACTGTTTACACCAACATAACTTATTCCTTTGAAAACTAATTGCTTTGTCGTTCCTTTCATGATTTAATTATGTTTTGCAGACTGATGGGTAGAGTGTTAGGTATATGGTTGTTGAGAGATTGAGTTCAGGCAACTATTTCTTGTTATACATAAATAAAACCACACCTTTTGTTTTCTCTTTTGTATTCAAACCTATTAGAACAGCAAACACTCCCTCTCTCTCTCGCTCTAACTTGGAGAAAAGTAGGGCATCATAATAGGCCAGTTCATAGCTTTGTTAGAGGAATCTGAGTTTTGCTCTCCTCACATATTTGTGTGTCGTGCTTTGTTTTGTTTAGAAGTTCATCTGTATCATCTTTAATTGATACTTCTTTTCTTTGTAAGGGACTCAGTTTTCCGCTTGTGAAGTAATAAAAGTTTTTCAATTTTGGTGTTGCTAATCCCATTCTGTTTCATAGATAATTCATATACTTTGCTATTATCCAGCCTGATACTTTGGTTGAACATTATTAAATTAACAAAATAGAATGATACAAATTTTTTATACTAACCTAATACGAAAACCTAATAGGAGAACTACTAAACTACCCTTAGGAAATCTAACAAAAAGAATATATACATTCACACCCCCTCTCAAACTCAGGATGCTAGAGCTGATAGCATCGAGGGAGTTTGTCAAGGAGAAACGGAAAAAGCGATAGCAGTGGTGTGAGTTTCGTGAAGAAGTCAGTAGCTATAGGTAGTGGAAAAACAAAAAGGGCAACAAGGCAATACTGCCTAGCTGAATGTTGACGAACAAAGTGACAATTGATCTCAATATGCTCGGCCTCATGACAAGAGGATTGTGAGCATCTGAGGTGATTTCGCCACTATTATTATCACAATAAAGGGCGTATCGTATGAGAGGAATAAGTAAACACCATATCAGATAAAAGCCAACGAAAACCATACAATTTTTGAGGTAGCATGAGCATGGCACGTATTCAGCCCAGCAGTATAGAAGATAAGTTAGAGCGAGTAACAACGATTGCTTTTTGCTTTCTTTTCTAGGAGACAAGAGAATCCCTCAGAAAAACACAAAAACCAGAGGTGGACTTGCGTCTAGAGATATCACCAGCCCAATCAGTGTCGGCAATGATCGAGGTAGAGGAAAGAGGAGACTAGGAGATTTAAGTACCACGAACAATATCGCAGATGCGTACA
>VIGQ01002190.1:22500-25000 GCA_009663005.1 Actinidia chinensis | reverse complement strand
TATTATAATGACAACATAAAGTAATAAGATGTGCTTTTATTCATATCAAAATTTCTCCATTTTTGATTCATAATTTCTCAAATCAATAGTTTCATAATTTTTCAACTTTCTATCAAAATTATTTATTCAATCCGTCCGAATGACACACCTAGGCTATTAAAAACAAAACCGGCCTCATTATGCCAAGCACGGAGACATACCGGCCAAACTTCTCGTTACTAATCGAGGGCTTGGCTTCCCCCCTCCCGCTCGGGTTTTTTCAGTCTCTCACCGTGCTTATTCTAAGGGGGGCCATCTTTTCCCGGGTAACTATGTTACTCATCCCGTACTACCTAGCGTGTCATTCCTAAAGACAAGTTTCCAAGTTTAAACTTCAGTTTTCCATCCTCCATTCTAAATTCATTTCATTTCAAACTTTTCATTTTCACAAACAAGTTTTCCATTATACATAGAGTTACCTAATCCAATAATTTCAATACAACCAAACATAAATCATGCAAGATACCCAATCAATCACTATAGTATTTTTGAAAAAGACATATCAATGTACTATCATCAATTTATCCACACACATTTATGACAATACATAAAACCATCAATCTAATATTTAAGCACAACAGTTAAATTTAAAATTTTTAACATTCTAACTCAAATCTTTCCAGAAAAGAAATTATGCTCATAAAAAAAATAAAATCTCCATGCTAGGTTTTGGTAACTCAATAAATACTTCAATAAGCTAATTAGCATCACAACATTCCAAGTTAAAACCCAACAAACTAAACCCCCTTTACCTCAAATCATGAAGGAAACTTTAAAAAAATGGTTGAGGAGATGGTATGGGTGCCGAAAATCCCACTTGCCCGATTGTGATTTTTTTTTGCTCAATCGTAGCCCCGTTGAGTAGGTGATAATTTTCCAAGAACTATTATCTAATGTTCACCCTAAACCCCTAAATAATGCTTCAAGTTAAACCCACTTTTTTCTCTTTTGGAAACAGGGCTAACCAGAAGCCAAGGAACAGAGACCAAGGAACAAGAAAGAAAAGAAAACGTGGGAAATGGAAAAATGACTCTCGGTCAAGAGAGGAAATAGGGAGAAAACCAATAAAGTTACTTTAGGCTTAGGCTTTGTTTGGTTAAAAAATATACAGTTATGGTTCAAGATCATTAGGCCACTCTCTCACTCATCCCACCTTGCAAACTCTCATAAGCCCAAAACAAATTTTATCAAACCCAATATAAAATACACTTAGGCCCAAGCACCCCCTAATTGACCCAATTAAATTAAATAAGCCCAATTCTACCTAAACCCCATACGGTGTCACATATATATATATATACCATTATATAATATCTATACGTGCATGATGACGTCATACATGTGTCCTAATTCTCTACTTCATAGAAAAAGAAAAATTTGAAACCTTACATAGCCTACAGTCGCCGTCGTCAAAGAAAATCGATTGCATAATCTACCCTCTGCTCTGAACATGCCATTAAGGATTCTTGCCGACCAGGTCAGGCAGAGACACCGCTAATCTTGCTATAGAGCGACAATAAAAAAAACCGAAGCAGTTGGCTGTGTCCTAGCTCGGCCCTAATGGTACTTGGTATTTTCTCGCCTTACAATTGCCCCCTTAGTTCACATGAGCTTGAGCATTGCTAGCTGAGGTCATGTGAGCTGGATGGTAATGATATTTGTGAAGCTCGGCCATCAAATTCGTTTGTGCCTACAAGCTGTCTCCTTGCCTTGGTTCTCCTTTCAATGCCACGGGTCAGTGTTTTGATTTGCTCGAAGCTCGGTTAGGCACGGAGCTGAGTGTCTCTCACCCTTAGGAGATGTTTGGCAGGAACCCGCGCTTATCAAGCCACCATGTGTCGTCACTAATTGGCTCAGAGTGATTTTTGGCGCGTCAAACAACGTCCCCTTAAGGTGTGTTTTAGCAGGAAATTTTCCCTTTGGCTTTCCATAAAAGAGTTGGGCTTCTTTCCACACTCTTCATCTATGTTTTCTTAGAGCATTGGTATAGAGAGCAAAGTGTGAGTCACTGTGAGAATCGTTGTCGTCCGATTGCTGTTTCCAACCCCGATTCCTTGGCCTCCACGATCATTCGCTATCCCTCCGACGAACCAATGTCCATAGTTTCGTCCTTCTTCAAACCATTTCTGTACATTTCCCATATGAGATTTTTTTACCCATATTTTTGCACAATACCGTGTATTGATGCATATATGTTTCTACTTTTTGTCTGGCCCATTTGGGTCTTGGTGGTTTTTGATTTTCAATATCTTGGTATTTTTGAAGTTGTGTGTTGTAGCTAGCTGGCTGTGAATTTGTAATGGCTTCCCGTCCGCCATTGATGGGCAATCTTTCAGGCTTTTCTGGGTCTCAAGACTTTGGGTTTGCACCTGGATCATTCCCCTAATGAAATAGATTCCGGTTGCTTGTAGTTACTGAACTTGGATTTTCTTCGGCCCATTGTCGTTGAAATATGCCTTCC
>VIGQ01002190.1:0-15000 GCA_009663005.1 Actinidia chinensis | reverse complement strand
ACACTTAACATGAGAGTATTGTATATATAAAGTGGAAGACTGAAAAAGTTTTTTTTGTGCCTAGGTTATTGGCAAAAAGACTATGCTTCACTAACGTTTAAGATTTAAACTTTAGAGTATAATTAGCAAGAGTGAGCCTATTCTGGACTGATTTCATTAATTTGAATCGTTCACATTGTAAAGCACACTGTGAAGATCATTCATACAAAAAATCAGGTTAATCAGACATAGATAAAATAAATAGTATTTTCCAAAAATTGATATCTCAATAAAAATGATTTAATTATATGGCTACTAATACCAGATTAATCTGATTTTTTACATGATTAACAATCTTAGCGTGTCCCATAAGATGAGATAATTGATATCATGATTTACTTTTCCTCTTTTAAGCTTTAATCATTGAGGGCCTTCGTGGGATAAAGAGTATTTCTGTTAGACTTTAGTAGTTTACTATTGAAGCCTTAGGAAAATGAGATTTTTTGTTTTTGTTCATATTTGGTAAGTTGAGGAAGACACGGATGAAGTAAGGAAGACGGACTAATTGTGGCATTGGAAGGTAGCACCCACTGGCCTAAGAACATGGGTTTAATTCGCACTTGTTAGGTGTTATAGATAGGATGGACCTAGCGGGAGGTCGGTGCACCATTCCAAAATTGCTCAGTTTTAAAGTAATACTAGTTATTAATATTTTTAATTGTATATATTCGTCCAATTTAAATTTGGGCTGGGCCTAGTGGGACAAATTTACACCCCTAATCCATATATTGATGTGGTTTCGCTTTTGTGTTCCAAAATGTTTCTTGCGGTGTCACCGGGTTATTTCGAAATTCTTATCCGTATCGGCGGGGTCGTTTATATTTTGGATTTTGGCTCCGGGGGATGCTGTTGGGTGTTCCAAACATGGCTTGGCGTTTTTTGATTATATAACTTATAATGTTTTTATATATAATTTAGGGCAATTTGTAGTTAAATTTATTTTTTTTTCAGAATACGAGAAAATCGCCTTTAGTAAATGTTTTTTTTTAGGTTTTATGTCTATAAAATATATTATTTTGAATTTTAATAAAACTCGTGTTTAGCAAAATTGGTTTTTAAAATTAAATAATTTAATTAAATTTGTTTTTACCTTAAAAAAGCTTTTATCAAATCGCTCGTTTAGGGTGATTTTAAAAAGGATTACTTCACTTTGGTACCTCTTATACTTGAAAAACCAATTATCTTTTGCCCCCTTCACTTTTAATTTGGTAACTCAATACTATACTTTACGTCAACTGTCAACCCTCCACCCATATGGCATCAAAAAGACTGATGAAAATGACATGTGACTCACACATCCCTATTTTCGTAGGATATGTGTACATTTTAACCTCAACAAGATCTCATATGATCTATTGAAGGAGTGTAAAGTGACAATCCTCACGAAAGTGCAGGGTGCAAAAGGGGGATTTATCCCAATTTACAAGAAATGATATCATCAATTGAGTTTTGACAAACTCTAAATTACTTGATTTATTTTCATAAAAAAATACCTCAATATTAGTTTAGGCTGAGTTCGGAGTCACTCGTAAGGTCCATTGTCGTACTTTTAACACAATTGTGTGATGTTATAAAATCTAATCGTCAAAACTTTTTGCAAAAGTTAACACAATTGGTCTAGTAGGTTTAAACTACAACTTAATATCTTAAAAAATATTGACGTGCGAGTTTCATTGTTTCGGTTTCCATCAATCTCTTCTGACGTCATAGCGATGAATATGATATTTGACCGTTGAGTAAAGCACAAGGTTTGGATTGTCTAAAATTAAAATAAGAGTGTTAAATGACAATGATTTCAAAGTATAGAGGGGTGCAAAGTAAAATTAACTGTTTTTAAAACTCATGTTAAAAGTGTCTTGCTAAGCAGTTTTTAATACAAAACGATGTAATTAAATTATTTTAATTAAATTGATTTTTCCAACACCATTTATGCAAATTTTGGAATAAAATATTTTATGGACCAAAACCAAAAAAATCAAAAAAAAAAAAATAAAAAACACTATAAAAACACTAATTAATCAAGCGCTATTGTAAAACCGTTTGTAATTACAGTTCTCGTTTACTAATGGAGATTTCCCTATTCTAAAAAAAAAGTAAATTTGACAATGTACATTGCGTAATTATAGACCAAGCCCTTTTGGGAAAAACAAAAAAATAAAAAAAAAAAAACCCAAACAGGGAACTATACTCTGCAATGTCACATTTGTATACGGTTCTCTGTCAAAAAATTTCACCTATAATTAAAAAATGTCAAAGTGTATGGAGACATTGAATTTTTTTTGCTCCTACCAGTTAAATTTTATTAAATTAATCTTTATTGGTTGAAATTTTTCTTATACATGTTTTATTGTAGCTCAATTCATCTCCCAGATATCAAAAAGAAAATGCACACTATTTGGTACTCCTAGTATTTTCTTTGTACAGAAGACTTAATCCCAAATAATAAAATAAATAGATCAGGTTGAAATTCAATGAAAAATAAGATAATTATATTGGCACAAAAATCCTTTCTTAACATTTCTTATTCCGGTCAAATACGAGATTCGAATATGTGAAAATGATATTAAAATGTGTAACTAATCCTCCATGAAATGAGTTGGCTGGTTCGCGGGTCCTATCCGAATACGTCTCGTTCCATATTGGTGTTATTAAGTTGTGCTATACTCGTTCTTGTATCAAAAAATTGACAATTTTAACCTGTCGTTTTATACATTGTTTGAGTCTAAGTTGTGCATTTTCGTACATTACTCGTACATTGTCGTTTTATACATTGTTTTGTGGAAATTAGCTGCGTTAATTAGGGCAAAACATTAATTAGCATAAGATTGGTCATAATATTCCTTATAATTGTAATCATTATTTTTTGGTGTTTGTTAATGTAATTTCACCAGATATTAAATCCTTTATGCATGCGGCGCAAATTTAAAATTTATGTATTTACATTAATCAATTAACATATCATTAATTAGTTAAGAAGATTAAAGCATCTAACGAATCAAAAATGATGTGTTAACTAATAATTAAATATACATAAACTTCGTATTTAAGATGTAAATAATTTAATCTCATTTCACCAACACTAATTTTTATGCATGTCGGAAGTCATTGATACTTGTTGAATTTATTGTGTATAAAATCTGCATACAATGACCTAAAATACGAATTAGGAAAATCATTGGATTCGTTCGCGGTGAGCCACACGAACCCATCCAACAGCTTGGTCCAGTACAGTGAAGCTGCTCCTTTCATTAGTAAATTGACAAGCTCTGGAGAAATAAAATAAAACACTCAACTCTTTTATGTATCACTCACAATGTTAATAGACCCATCAAACTTCTAATTCCGAATTATAATTAGTGTTTAAGGTAGTATTTGGTGACTTATCATGAACCCGAGAATCGAGATGGCCCACCAAAAGAGGGTCACTATAGTAACCCCAAATTCAAGCGTGGCAGGTATTATATTGCTTGATACTCACTACTACATAGTTAATTTATTCTTATCCATGATGTCGATAAGAGAGACAAAGAGAGTGTGCCTGGGTACAAAGCCGACCTAAACACAAACTATGCTTGCTTACACTGGCGGACTAGGGGAGACCAGCAGGGGCTAGAGCCTCCTTGGCTTTTAAGAAATTACAAAAAAAAAAATAGAATTTTTTTTTTATATTTTAGCCTCTCTAGAATATATTAAATTTTTTTTTACACTTTGAACCTATGGACCCCCCTAACTAAAATTCTGATTCCGCACTGCTTGCTTAGTCCTCACACTGCACATGATTTTGTTTCTTCTTCCTGTTCTCTCCGCCCTTCCATCATAAATACCACGTCCCAAAAGCCCTTCAATCCTCCTCCCCCAGCACATCTCTCTCCCTCTCTCCTCCACTAGTTCTAGCTCTACAATGTCAATACGGACATCTCTCAATAACAATTTTAATCGAAATAAAGCTTGAATTGTAGTCCTTTAAGCAGAAATACAACTCATTGATTGGGTTCACTGTAAGTCATTTCGCCAACACCCAATAACAAGTTTAAGTAGAACTAAAGCTTTTAAAAATTCGTGTCATTGTTAGGGATTAATAAATTTGTCAAAACTATACAAAGAACCAATTGTGGGCCCTATAAGCTTCACGTGCCTCCCCTTGTAATGTAAAATTCCTAACACGTGGGGACCAGAATGAATAACTTGAAACCATATCAACCTGCAAGATTCTAATTATTCAAATTAAAGCTTAAAAGGAAGAAAGTGAAAACGTTGGATCACACGAAGGAACCATTGGGTGAAATTTTTCTTCGGTTTATTATCAAGAGTGCGATGTGAATTTTATATCTAACCCAAAAACTTAAACATTAGATGGAGAGATATCCCAACATTATATAAAGTCATAACACCAAGCGACGTGGGTGTTTGGAAATTTTTGATGAATGAAAGGCCAAAGGGCTACATTTTTTAGCCCTTAATAGCTGAACTATTTGGAGCCATAACAATCTCTAATTGGTTGTTTCCTTCAAGGTTTAGTTATAACTCTTATTAAGTTCAATAGTATAAAATATAATGAACGGATATTAATTAATGTCCGGATTCATATCATTTTTTTTTGATTAATTTATAATATAAAAAATAAAAACTAAAAATAAATTTAAAATGCTTAAACTATACTGTCAATAGTTCATTTAATGTCTTTTCAATTAACCAGCTGTTGGGAAATGACTTTTTCATCTTTTTTATTTGATTTCAGACTTTGCATTAAGTGTGGTATTCTGTTTTTTTTATTTTTAAAAATATTGTCAACTTTTCAAGTTTGTTTTGGGTACGGGTTGCACATGATTGACACATTCAAGTCTTTTTCCACTACAAACTCAAGTATCCTACCCTCCTACTCAATAATTTGCTAAAAACATAATTTCTTTTAAATAATTACGTATTTGATATATAATATTTTGTTCTATTTTTTCATGCCTTTTCTCATAGAATTCGAAGAATCTCCACAATTTTTTGTTATTTTGAAATGCGAAGGTGTCCAATTTGACAATTTTGTTCCAAAAGGGAAAATGTCATGTTTTTTTCTATTTTTCTTTCTATTTCTTCCATAATGCCAAATAAAAACATGCAATTTACCATGATCGAATGGTATATCATTTTCGTCTATTCTAATATGCATTTCTATAATCTTTTTGGTCAAAAGTCAACCTCAAATTCCAAAATCTTGTTGGTTTCTATTTTAGAATTAATTTTATGAAATAGTTTTGAAATTTGTTTAGTGACTGTTTTTGGGACTCTTCTCCGAAAATTTTTAAGAAAACGAATTTTTTATTTTTGAAAAAAAGGCATTTTTTTATTTTTGAAAATATTTTTGCTAAGATATGAAAAATGAGGATTGTTATGGTCTGTGAAAAAAAAAATTCTGAAAAATTCCTAAAAAATTGAATCTAAGAAATGCAACTAATTTAATACATAAGTACTAAATTTCAATAATTTTACGTGAAGTTAAGGCCCGTTGGCCGGACTGGCACAGGAGTTCTCCGGAACTAATAGCCTTGGGGAATGGATTGGGACTGGACTCGTTGATCGAAACTTACTGGGCCCCGGATAATCGTGTAGCCGTGGTTGTTTGCTCCGGGACAAAATTCTGGATAAGGTGGTAGTTCAGTCTGTCCCATGTGCTTGTGTAAGAATCGGACTGGGACAAATGAAGGGAATGACAAGCATACCCCTCAATTTATTTTGGTATACACCAAGCTTTATTTTAAAAAATGAACCGTTTTCTGGAAAAATATTTTTTAAAATGTAAAATTTTTTTATTTAATTTTTAAAAATAATTTATAAAAATTATTATTTTTAAAAAATTAATAATTTTTTTAAAAAAAAAAATAACTTAATTTTTTATAAAAGAAAAATTGTTCTATTTTTTAAAAATTGTTATCAATAAAATATATATTCAAAATTATGATTGTTTATATTTTTTTCGGATTAAATATTTTTAAAAAAAATATTTTTTTTTTTTAGAAAAAAAATGGTTAATTCAAAAAAAAAACTGTTTATCAAAAAAAAAGTGATAAAAATTATTTAATAAAAAAATAAAAAAAAATTATTAAAAAAATAAAAAAACGAAAGAGAGAGGGGAACACGAGAGAGGGAGAGAGAGAAGGGAAAGAGAGGAAAAATTATTCAATGTGTCAGGGCAAATTAGAATTTACAATTAGTCCGACTTAGGCTTAGGTACAAGGAACTAGTTGTTCCCACCCCTACCCCCGGCTCCGGGACAGTCCCAGTCCCACATATCTTTTTTTAGGACTAATAGTCCGGAGTTATTTTTGTAAACAAACGCTGGACTGGACTGGACTTATTGTACAATCCGCCCTAATCCGGGCAAACAAACAGGCTAAGGGCTGTGGCCAAACTCAGGGCTCGGGGTTAAAACTAACGCGTTTGTTTCTTTGAACCCAAGGATTATGTAGGCCCTTTTGGGGATTTTGGATGGGTTCGGTTATAGGCCCTACCGTAACGATGGCTCGGGTTCGGGCGGGGGCAAACCATGATCGGGGCTTCGGGCGGGTCGCGGAGTCCGGGCCCACTTTTAGACCCCTACGGGCTACGAGCCTACGGCCAACCTCTCTATCTCTCTCTCTCTCTCTCTCTCTCTCGTGAGTTTCAGACACAGAGGCTAATGAAGCTCTCGGAGATCAATGTCGCCATTTACGGTGTATTGTGTATTAGCATGGTGAGCATTCTATTTCCTTAGGTATCAGATTTTCCGATCGGATCTCACAATCCCTAACAACACACAAAATCAGCCCCTGAAAACAGCGGTTTTCGCTCTCGGAAGCTTCTGGAAATCTGAAGCCGTGTTTGGTTGCTTGGACGGCGTCGAAAGGACAACAGTCGGTTACGCCGGTGGATCTAAAGCCAATCCCGAGTACCGAAGCTTGGGTGATCACGCCGAATCCGTGCAGTCTCTCTCTCTCTCTCTCTCTGTATATACATTCATATAGAAGCACACACAAGTACGTAAACAACTTTGTGATTCTGAGGAGGCATTGGTAGCGAAGGAAATTGAAGTAAGCGAATGGAAAGGAGTAGGTAGCGAATTTTTATCATTTATCATTTTTGATTTAGAAATAATTATTTTAAAGATTATAATTATAATTAAGAATTAAGAATGCCACTCCTTCACTCTCAATTTTGGAGGATTAAGGGAAGGGGAAGATTTAGGCTAAAAATGGTTGTACTCGATCCCCTCCCTTAATCTTTATTTCCTCCAAAATCGTCAATCCAAAAAACATGAAAAACTACCACTTCCCCTCCAACCCCCTCAATCCAAGAGTGCGTTAGAGTTTATTTTGTTTGGTTTCCTAGGAAAAAGAAGAATTGAGGGTCGAATGCTTGATTTTTCTACTCTTTGGACGGACAAGATAATACTATAAAATATCTAACACTCAATTATATCCCTTCAATTACATGAAGCGTTGAGTTGAGTTTTTATTGTATAAATTTAATACACCTGAAGCTATACTCTCTACTTAATTCAGTTTGCCTTTTTCTATAAATATTCCTAAGAGGATTAGAAATGAAAATGATGAAGAAGAAAGTTGTAAGGACTCCAATTCCTGCATGGGGAAGGTCCCCGGAAATTCTTTGACCCGATATTATTAGGGGGAAAAAAACCTTGTAAGATTGCTTGCTATGGATTGCTAAGCAATTGGTCAAATCGTTGGCGTCCAATGCACATTCAATTACCTGAATACCAATATCTAAAGCTGTAATATACAACAATTTTAGTCAATTCCAAAACCCAAAACCCATAATCTAAGCTAGCAATTAAACAATCAACTGCACAAGAGAGCGAGGCCTATCAATTATTGGTGAGGAACCCCCAATCGTGCAAAAACATGGGAACTAGTCCAAGATTCAATCACTGTAACGTAACAGTTACAAGAAACCTTACAAGCCCAATTGGTGAAATTCACTAGAAGTTTATCCTTTGCCTTAAACCCATCACAAGTATTAGGTCAGCCGTTTGGCACTAGCAGCTCTACTAAGTTTTCCCAATTTGTTCTACAGTGGGACCCTGGAAGGAAGGATATTTTCAAATTTGCAATTTATTATCACTTTACAGTGGTCCTCATGTTTAGTATAAGACGGTTGCTTTTCCTTGGAGGTTTCTTTATCGAATAAAACAATAGACGGAAATGCCCTGCCTTATTAAGTTTTCAGATGCACACTGTTTATGGTAAATTTCTTGAATATGATCATATTTCTGGTTGTGTTTGTTTTTTTTTTTCCCCTTGGGGTTTGGGGTTGGTTGGGAGGTTGGTTTGGGGCAACTATTACTGATGAATGGCTTCGTAGGAATCTCATGGGAATTAACATGTGCGACTTCAATCCACTGAAGGTAATATTCGTGAAGTTCTAAGGAGCTAGGTATTTTGTATTTCCCATTTTGATTCTTGTTTAAAAAATTTTTCAATGAATTTTAATTTAGTGAAGGGCTCTGTACTCTTTCTAACTGAAGGCGGCAGGCAAGATTATCATGATCTCCATCGAGCCATTGTGCTATGCCCAAGTACAAGAATCAGTTTTAATCAGTTGATAAACACTTGCCTAATGCAGAAACTTGGCAAGAATCCACCATGTATTATTAGCAAATCCCCTCGTCTTCCTCAAGCCTCTAATCCTTTACTCTCTCATACACGGTAATAATACAAGCTGGGCAGTTGAAGCCTCATCAGTTACTCTCTATATTATTAATCAAAAGAAACTTGTCACCCCATTTCATGTGCTCTGCTCACTTCATTAATGGAGAATGAAGTTCTGGATGTGAACTGTCTTTGCAAATCCTGTTTCATTTGTTGTGGGCTTGGTATAATTAGAATT
Organism: Actinidia chinensis; assembly: GCA_009663005.1. Lineage (NCBI taxonomy): Eukaryota > Viridiplantae > Streptophyta > Magnoliopsida > Ericales > Actinidiaceae > Actinidia > Actinidia chinensis. Next base: position 6,087 of record VIGQ01002190.1, on the reverse strand, counting down.
CCTTTCAAATTGTTCTTTGCTCTGTGTCAAATAATGCTTGCAGTACATGCATCTCAAGATTGACTGAGCAAAAAAAGCAGAGCAAGATTGGGGAGCTGAGAGCCAGATTTGACTAGCTTATCATTACTCGATTCATTTGCAAGAGACAATCACAGCAATCCCAGAACCATCTATCAAGAGCCATGTTCAGGGAACCACTGTAATTTTGGAACTAACCTGTATTTCCTTCTATACAAAGAAAATTAGATGCCCCGTCACCGCGAAGCAAGGTTATACGCTAATTACCACACTTCCGGTCACAATTATTATATAAATGGAGGTTAGTGTAATTAAGTGAATGCAATGTATGGACTTAGGGTGTTTTTTTGTTTTGCTTCTATCTGTGTGAATTTTCAGGTTTACAATCAAACCCGTTGTAGCTTAAAAACCACTGTTTAAATTTTTCAATTAAAAATTTGCTTTGTGCCATCCTATTTCTCTGCCCCTCGCGTTGTTTCAATCAATGGTTTTGTTAAATTTTAACCCCATGTATACATCAAGAATCATTGACATTTTTCGGAAGTAAGGGAAAGGGAAGGACGCAAGTAGAAGGGGAAGTGGGAAGCACGAGAAAAACCTGCTTTTAATGCTTATCTCTATAAATCAACCGACAAGAATATGCCCCACACGTTTTCAAACTTACAAAATACACTAAAATATTATTCACTTACCCTGTTTTTAACTTTAGGGGAGAGAGTAATACATGGAAATACAGTATAAAGTCCGTCCTCCCGATTTTGAAGTACACTGATCAGATTCCATCGTTATAGTTTAACACTCCACTTTATTATTCGTAGTTAACTCCCTGGTATATGGAGGATCCAAAAGCGGCCTGCAAATGTACCACAACAAGACCTTTATAAACTTGTCCCCCTCATATGAATGAAGGGGACAGAAAATCAAACACCCATAAAAAATATCAAATACATAGTTATATCAAACTAATAATCTCAAGACTTTAATGGTTGGGCCACAATTGGAATTGGATCAAGGGTTGTTGCTGGCATCCATGAAACCAGCATCAACACGCAACCTTCTCTCTATTAAGCCAACTCCTGTCCTCATCGACCATCATCTTTCACCAACTGTTCGAACGACCAACCTTTGCTTCCGACCCAAGCACCTGTTTGGCCTTGCTCGCCATCGCCCTTCAAGTTATCGAGCCTCGGTGGGCCTAAAGTACCTTTGTCAATCACCACATGGGCCTTCCAATTCAATCCTACATACCCAAAAAACGCCACTCCAAAAACTCCTGCAACCGTGTGAGACTCCCTCCGTTGCCCACACCACATAAGCATCGGGAGTTTTCCTGCTGCATCTGAGCCACAGTGCCTCCACTATTCCCTCCCCCCGAATCCCCAATCTCGGACGCCTTCAAGAGTGTCCCAAAAACAAAGGGAGCTTGCTACAGCTTGCGCTGGAGCCCGATCTGATCCGACCACCCGCCCGGGTGATCTTCCGGGTCACGAAATTCTCACCCCGCGCCGGGGTGATTCGTGGTTGAAGAGAATTGCCCGTTGCAGGGCGAAGATCCCGTAGGCCTCGCGGTAGTTTGACGGTGTACCATGGGCCGGCGCATTGGATGCGGTCTATGGAGATCTGGGGTGGAATGGGGTCGATTCCGACTGGTGAGGCCGGGTGGAATCCGAACATTTCAGATGATCCGGCTTTGGTATAGCGGATGTGGGAGCGGCCGGTGGCGGCGCGGGTTGGGATCGGACGGCCTCGAGGAAGTCGGAGGGCGCCGGTGGCGACGACGTCGGCGTGTAAATCGGGGATCTCGAAGGAGACTTGCGTCGTGGGACTGGGCTGCGAGGGTAGACCTCGTCGGGGAGGATATGGTCTAGCCAGCTCCGGAGGTAGGATGCGTCGTGAGATCGGCTAGTGTAGCTTCATCAGGGGCCTTGTGGGCGTGTGGGGGTCGATGTAGATGTGGTTGATCCGCTGGTTGTTGAAGTTCGACGACGCGTCGGGATCGCGTGGACCTTCGTAACCGCTTGTTCAAGAGGAATCGGTAGGTACGAACCCGTTGACCGTTGAATGCCTGTGACCATTGCTTCTTGCGCTTCGGTGACGCCGGGGTTCGCCACCTTGGCCCGCGCGGTGACGGTTGTTTCTGTACTGATTTGGGGGCGCCTCGTTTCTCGATGTCCATTTATTCTTACTTTTGTCCGTTTGCTCTTCTCGTTGTGTGTGTTATGAGAGGGAGAGAAGTATTGGGTACTATAAACAGCACTTGAGAAAGGGGATAAATTTATGACGAGCTTAAGTATTAGGGTTCACGCCTTCTTTTGGTGAATGTTCTCTTAGCCTGAAGGTGGACGAAAGTAAATTGGGATAATATAGCAGCACTTGAGGAAGGGAGGGTATGACCTAGTACGCGCCTCTTTTGTGAATTTTCCCATTCTCCATCAAGGGCCTCAAACACCTATGTTGTTGTTGGTGACTACTCAACCGCACATCGGAATCCAATAGAAGGTTTTTGAATTATAATATTATATTACTCCACTCACTACTTAATCATGTTGTGCCTACTTAAAACCTGTACCCGAATTCAATAGAAAGGTTACGGCTCATAACACCAATGTTGTGCTTACTCAAACCACCTAACCTCGAAATTCATAGAAGGGTTATGCTTACACCCTATGTTGTACCTATCAACTATTTACCCACCACCCCGGAATCCAATAAAAGCGTTATGCTTACACACCGATATTGTGCCTACGCAACCACCTACCCGGAATCCAATAATGGGTTATGTTGTTTTCTTCTAGTTTGTTTATAAACAATTTTATTTTTAAGATTAAAATTTTAATTAATAATAATCTAGGTACACATTGACACTAAACCAAGACATATAAACAGAAGAGGTATTGGAATCCTAAAACAAGCTACTAGATGACATTATCTTTGTGGATACGAAAGCCAAATCATCAAAGAGCCTCGTGACGTAGAATTACTTGGAGATTTGGTACAGGAATCTTACATGATTCCCCCCCTTGTCACAAGTGTACAAGTCAAGATAAAAGGGAACTCATGACGTAAATAATATCTTGTGATTAAATTTTAATGCATTCAATTATACTGATTTTTTAAAAAAGTTAAAATCTTAAAAAGGGACAAAAAATAAAATGTAATGAAGGGAATATTAATGAAGTATTGCATCGAACAATGACTTAAAACTCTATAGTCCAACTCAAAATTGTGTTTTACGTAAGTAAATAATAAAAGCCGATGCTACTCAACAAAAATAAATATGGGTTAGGGTAGGCACCCATTGCAAGCAATTGCCATCACTCGATTGGGACATGTAATTTTTACAAGGTCGGCGACGAGAGCTCAGAATATGGTCTGAAAGGAATGCGTGTGTTGTGAGGAACTCGTAATAGTTTGTTTTTATGCTTTACCTATACCCCAATAATATAGATAATCATAAAGGTCCAGGAAAGGCAAAGCATATTTTCGTGGGGGTCGAAAGACTCTAAATTGGGCGACCTCAACCTACTACTTATAGTTCTTGAATCATGGGTTTAACGAGTGCAATTGTGTTTTATGCACATTTGATTGTGTTGAAAATACATGAATATGCTACAACCCTTTTCACATGGTTAACTATATTGGGCTAGTTTGAGACGTCCATAATTCTAAATGCACAAATATAAAGTTATTATCTTTTCGAGAACGTATGATTTGCAATGATTCCTAATTCTGCTCCTTGTTTGGTTACTTTTTTTGATGTTTGTTATATTAATTTATTTTTGGGAGAAGATTATTCTATTTTATCTGACTTGTTATTTTTAGTTTATTTTTTTTACCATTTGTTAACATTTTATATTTTTTTTTTGTTTCTTCTTGAGTTGAGTAGTCTCGAAAATAGAATTTTTTTTACTAGTTGGAAAAAATATTAAAAATAAAAAGCTATTTTTAAAAAATCAACAAAAAATATCTATTTTTTTCATTTTTCCACTTTGTTTTTTCAAATAACTGTAAAAAAAAAAAATTCAGTTTTTTGGACTACTATCTTCAATTAAGCTATTTAGCCATTTGCCGGACTCTTTTCTTTGGTCCTTTTGTTTAAAAAATGTAAAGCAATTCATCAGTCGTTCAATACAAGAAGGAACTACAATATGCCTTGCCGCTATACACGAAGATGGTCCTTGGAATTTTATCATTGTAGTTACTGTAAAAAAATAAATTAAAAACGCACCCATTTTATCGGAAAAATTATTATTACAAAAGTATGAGAACAATCATATGATGTTTGCCATGATATTTTGACAAAAAAAATATGATCTTGATATAGGGAAATAAATATTCAAGATCAGTTCTGGCTAGATAGGGCAAGCGTCGTTGTCGATTAAATCGCTAAAAACAAAAAACATAAGGCAAACTAGAACAGATTCTCTGTTCCGGAGCTCGGTCGAGGCACAACGGTCCGGAGGGATCTCCAACGGCAACATCAAGGGCAAGGGTAACTACTACTTGTACGCTGCGAGTTTCTCTTCTGACCCCCGCACACTTGGATCCAAACGTTAACGACGTGATAGGCTGGTAATCAGCCATGGGTATTCTGAGGTATTATGGGTTCACCGACTAATCATTGACACAATAAGCCACCCCACGCATCTAGGCACCCCACTGAACTTAATATGTCCACTAACATGGTAATTGACGATTCCAGGTAAGCATGACAACCTACTTATAAAAGGTCGTACTCTTTTTAAATATCTATCAAATGTACGCAATTTCAGTTATATAAGCTCAAACTATCTCTCCTCTAAACACGTTAATATCTACCGTGACCCTTGGAGAGTCGTTCACAGAATAGCTTCGGCGACTCATTCTCCATTGTTCCTATATTGTATATAGGTTCGACACACCTTCAACCCCATCAAACGCCGTGCAACTACAATATGTGTTTATTTTGGATTCTCCCCTAATTCTTCTTGCCGCCCTCTCACAATTGACATTGTTTTTGTTTGAGAGTTTTTTTTGAAGGGATTACATTTATCCACATCATTTTATAACAATTTACATATAAAAAATTATTTATATTTAATCACTCTTTTAACTTAATCAACAAAATCATTTTTTTTAATTTTTGTAACAGATTTTTTGTAATGGTGATGTGGATTTTTTTTTTTATTTGGGATAGTATGAATTAATGATTAAGTTCGGCAATGACTTCTGAGAAGTTTTGGTAGGGTGCTCCCAAATGTAAATACGATACTCGCCCTCTCCCCGTTTGTCCTTATTTAATTAGTTTTTGTTTGTATATTTATCCACTTTTAATTTCCAATTATTTATTATTTTAGGGCAAATCAGCTACTAAAATAGCGTAGGTTTTTCCATATCTTTGATTGATGTCGAGTCATTTGGGCATTTATTTTTTTTACATTTAGATATTTTCAATTTTTAAAAAAGTCATTTAATATTTGCTTTTTTTAAGCATACTTTATTTGATTTTTTGACAAGTAGGATTTTCCAAAACTAGTCAACACAAATTTGCTACAGAAAAGGTGTATGTTTTTTAAATTTTAAAGTTCAATTGCACTTGGAGGAAACTAGTTTACAATTAGAATGTTGGCTTTAATATTACCCATTAAGCCCATTAGCGGATTTAATTTTGTTCACCCAACTTTTAGAAAAAATGAGAAATAGTATGATAAACACAAAATCCTTAGAATAAATAGCAATAATACCACTAACAAAAATACTAGTTGTACTAACAACAAACATGAATACAAATTCTTTTCATAAGTGTATGGAAAGACCCACAAACGCGTGTGGAGTTCAACCACACCTCATGTGACAAGTTTATACGTGTATTTTAAATTAGTAGTTTAAAATGAATTGGTCTCTAATTTTTTAAATTAAATATGACAACTATACAAAAGCTATGGGACCCCAATTCTGGGAGTTCGGATCTTGCTGTCCCCAAAATATTTGGAACAACATGTTGATTTATAATTTATCAAAGAAGGTTATGTAATTCATTCAATTTGAGACTGGGATAGGAGCTGATCCTCTGCCCAATTCGGACATGGG
>VIGQ01002187.1:0-26420 GCA_009663005.1 Actinidia chinensis | reverse complement strand
TATCCTAACGCGGATACAGCGTAGTAGACGAAATGTTCAGTCCAAAATGTGAGCGGTAGGTCCACCATTGTTGTCAGCCAACACGGTTAGAGTACGTGGGTCGGCCCGATAATCTAATCAGATCTTCTAGTATCTTCTCCACTTTCGATACTCGCTGATGTAAGATCTACATCCTTACTGACGTATACATCATTATATAAGCACACAATCTCACCCATAGAATAATCAACGAGTCCTCTCCTTTCTGTCCTCCGCCCCACAGTTATGAGCCCGGATTGCACTGCAATTGACAACGACTGCGTTCCATTATGTGCACTAAATAAACCCCGATTTTCGATAGCCGTAAACGTCGGCATCGCTATTTACACACCTTGTCGAAGCCCTTGCAGCATTAAGAGCCGACTGGTAATACGATCGATAGATCACGATGGCGCTTAGCGACGAAGGAGTCACACGCGTGGACAGTTCGTACTGGATAAAACAGCAGATGGGAGTCATGGTTCCGCTACGACGAGAAAAGGCCGTCGTAGACGCTACCGGAAGTAGGCGACATCTCAAGCCGAAGGATGAGCTACCGAAGCTATCGAACCCACAAAAACTTGCCTAGCGATGTAGGGCTGGAGGCAACCACGATAGCCAGCTGGACGGCAGGCACAGCAGGCAATTGTACAGCGATTCCTGCACGATGGAGAGTCGAGAGAACAGAATATGCGAACATGAAGCGAAAAGAAGGCGAGCTGCTTATGGAGATAAGCCCCGAACGATCGCAACTCGCACCTCTACCTAAATCAACGGAAAGGACGAGATTTATGATCGCTAATCGCGCTCCAAGCAGCAGCTTGCACCGACAGCAGCTGTACGCAAACAGAGAGCTGGAACCAAAGTTACCCGCGCTCTGCAAGAAGGGGGGGAAGCCTCGAGGCCGCAACCTCGAACAATGGTGACGAATGGATTCACGTTACGAACCAATGCAGGGAAAGCAGGACCTTCCCGAGACGACAGGGAATCGCGCTCAAGGACGATTTTTGACAGTCGTGAGAGCGGTCGCACCAGAGTGGGCGCCTCAGCCGCATCAAGACCTTATCTTGAAAGAAACCACTGGAAGAATAAATTAGATCCAATCACTAGCGGATTATATTGCGCAGTTTAGGATGTATCACCAAGAACGAGTCCTTCTACATCATCACTCGGGACCTTTTGCGAGTCTAAACGCTTGCGGAAAAGCAGAGTTCAAACGAAGAAGAGGAACATCGTCATGCGAGAGCTATCAGAAAGGACACCAAGGTGTATTTGCTGAGGCAAACACTGGTACACAGGACTGCTGGGTACCCTCTTTTCCCAATCACTCCTCACAAGACCGAGAACTTCGACCAAATAAGGACGTAGAAGCTAGATTGGCCGACCTTAAAAGCCCATCGCAAGTCGAAGAGAATTAGGAATATCTTACCAAGATAACACGAAGATTGCGAGCATAAACGAAATTGGAAGCTGGATGACGAGAGAGATTGCACAGCTAGCCAGAGCTTTTGCTGCCCACAGTTTCATTCTCCGTTACACAGCCGCAGCAGGTACAGCAGAATGCTCTCCTACGATTATCAACCGATTGATCCTTGACCCTGGCTCCAACATCCATGTCTGCAAACTCCACTCGTTTTGGAATGGACAGAGACGCGCCAAGCAGATCAACAAGATTCCCTTTGCGGGAGTATCGGAGTGCCTATAACAGTCCTGGGGAAAGGTTCCTTTCCTCAATGCTAACCCTGCCTCAGGGCGTAGGTCAGATTCAACTCACAGAAGTTGGCCTTGTAGAAGGTTTTCTTCAGACAAACGTTGTAAGCCTCTCAAATGGCGCGGAGAGTAAGGCGTTCAGGTTTGACTCCGGACGAGTGTTTATATCAGAATCATCCGTCAAATGTCCTCTGCTCACTACAGCACAAGGATGGCCACTGGATTATCGATGCGACGACAACGACCGACCAACGCTAAGTCCTTTGGCTACAGCCTCGACGACGAGTCTTACAAACCTCGAGGAAGATCGACGTCCCGATTGCAGCATCTTATACGTGGACGCTCATAAGCTGTTTTTGCCTTCATGCAGCAAAGAAGCGATTCGATCATTTGAAAGAGATTGCGGGTATAGCCTAGAGCCGATGCTCAGCACTCGCTGCAGGAATCGATTACCTGCATTGAAGCGAAATTTGACAGCTCAGTGAGGCAGGCGCCAACCTGAGATCCGGCTTATCAAGGCCGTTCTATCGGATTATAGTTACCTTGTACAACCATCCCAACTGGGAGACTTGCTACACGGGACCGATACTTGCACAACAACGCTGTGTGTTAGTACTCGAAGTGCCTGAGGTGCCACACTCACCAACAAGACACTGCAATAGTAGTGCCAGCTCTAAAAGCATTATTAACAACATCCAACGTCGTAATGGTTATATTGTAGCCGTACTCAAGATTGATGGTGAGGCGAGGCTATGGGCCTTGAGCTCTATGAGACGCGAAGCAAGCAGGCTTCAAGATCGAGCTACGAGCCCCTGCACTGCTGAGCAGCTTGGCCAAGCAGAAAAGGCAGGCCATATCATCATCACAAAAGCAAGAGCGCTTTCGAATTCAAGGCAGGGCTACCGAAGTCAAACTGTCAATTAGCTATCCATCACTGGCATCCTCGAATCACCAACGTTTCGGGGACGCTCCAAACGAAAGCCATCGACTGGAAGACGCCAAACGAATTGTCCACGCAAGCCGCCTTTAATTGCTCTTTTGCTCCGATGGATGCCAAGCTTACAGTTCCTCACAACAGAAGTTGAAGAAGGCTGACAAGCTTGCATCCTCGTACCTTTATTGATACTTGGTTGGGATATGACCCCACAACATTTTCGCATATGGTACCTAAGAAGACCAAGTAATTCGGCGGTACGAACGTATTTTTAAGGCATAGTCCCTCTTTAGCATACTTAGTCGTAGAAAAAGAGGCTATAATAACAAGAAGACATCGAGACTCTAGTATACTTACCCGCAGAGCACAAGTTACTCTAAGCGATCTTAATCGCGCCAATGCAGTCCACGGGCGACACGCAGTGCAACACGAGATTCAGAAGGAGTGACGAGCCTCATACGCATTTAAACTATCTACCGAGCCAGAACCATCATTCGCGACAATACAAGCTCCGCCTCAGCAGAGGGAGACGAAGATATCACCCACATGGATGCGCAGGATGCGGAGGACGATCAGGCAAAACTGCAGAAGAGCAGAACTCCAGAACAACCGTTTGCAAGCGGCAGTTGCCTGCACGAGATGCAATCAGACCAAGAAGACAACAACAGTCTATCCAAGATAAACGATAGCTCAGTATCCATGTTAGAGTACCTCAGCAAGAGAAGACACTATAGCAGCCTCAAGACGCACCCTCAAACTCTACCAAGAGATGGGCGAGCTCGAACAACTATATCCAGATCGCGGGAGAAACAACCCGCACCCGAAAAAGCTGACCCGCGGTTAGCAGCAGCAACATCATATCCGGCCAAAAGAGCTAGGAAGCGCCCCAAATCAAGCCCTAGCCACATTACTATGCAGCTTTGCAGCAGCAGCAAATCCGACACTGTCATCAAAACTCGCTGGAGAACTACCGAAGATAAGCTCCATCGCGATTCAAGCTTCCCCACCGCCAAACGCTGGAAAGACCTCAAGGAAACATCCGTTGAGCGCGGAATTACCAGGCAGCCCGAAAAGAACCTGATAGCGCTGGGCAAAAGATGTTCAAACGCACGGAGGCAACTTCGACTACAGCAGACGCCGAGATACTGCCTCTGATGTGGGTCTTCACGTAAAAGTTTGACGAAGATGGATATTTGTAAAGTACAAGCCACGCCTTTCGTACGAGGTGACCTTCAAGAACCGTGGGGAGACAATATGCAGCCACACTAGCGATAAAAGTTCCTACGATCTCTTATCGCAATTGCAGGCGCATTTGGACTTGAGATGTTTCAATTTGATGCGTTGAACGCTTTTCTCAACGCCAAAGCTTACCACAAAAGATGACTGCCGTACGCCCAGCAGGCCTTCACTATGGGTCTGGTGAGCTTCTTGAGCTGCAAACGAGCACTCATGCAAAAGAAGCCCATTGCTCTGAGACCAGGAGCTGTCTTCAACCTTGAGAAAACTTGGCTTAAAGCCAGTACTAGGAGCTCCAGTCTGTTCACGCCAGCGATCACTTAATTGTGTTCTTTTACGTGGATGATATCGTGTCCTCGTGCATCCACTCAACATAAACGCTTATCAAGTGTTTAAACAAAAACAGCTGTTAAAGAACATCCGATATTCGAGAGCTAGGCAGCTTAAATGGTTCTAGGGATTCGAGTGATACGAGAGGAGTCACGGAACTCCATTACCGAATCCAGGACTCAGTCATCAACAAGATACGACAAAATTCGACCTCAAGATTAATAGACGTATCCAGACGTGCCATTGAAGGAAAACTATCTTATGCCGTACGGAAGAACCCAAACGCGCTCGGACACACAAGATATGCAAGCAGCTGAGTTGGCTCATTGGCATACATCTCAACATCAACGCGTTGACGTTGCACGGCATATCAATACTGCACTCATCTCCAAAACCAGGGCAGAAAACACTGTAGCATCCAAGCATGTCTGGCGATACCTAATCGGCACAACGAAATCTCGCTATTCGAGCGTAAGCGGATATCCCAAATGGCATTACGAGCATTTCAACACTGAAGCGGCAACAGGAGCTAGAACCGTTATCTATGGCGCATCGGATGCGGCTTTTTGCAGATGAGCCGGAGGGACAGTCGAAGCTCTCAGGCTATCTCTTCAAGCTTTATGGATTACCTATCTAACTGGAAAGCGACAGTTCAACGATCAGTCACGAAAGTCAACTACGGGAAGCTGAGCTGCTTCTCTCTCACTAGCAGGCTCAGAGATGGACTGGTGGCAACGCTGCTCCAGGCAATTCGACGATCCAGAAATGTACACCATCACTCTGGATGTGACAACCAGCAGACTGGTCCCAATTGCCAACGAAGACAAATTGATAAGCGTCGACGAGCTCAAGCACGTAGACGTGTGCACCACCAGTGGATACGCCAGGAGATATCATAAGGCAGACTGCAGATTGAGTGGAAACCCACTGCAGAAATGCCAGCGACCGGCTCACGAAGATCTTTCTTCTCGTCAGAACACGCTCATTTTGTACGACATTAGGACTTTAGTGAGATCTCATCAAAGCTGCAGACCCGAACGAATTCAGAGGATGTCCAGTCACCCTAACTTAGCCTAATTAGGTTGTGGTACATCGACCTTCATATGCAGATACCACTATCGAGGAAGTACTAGAGTTGCTATCTTTTCAGCTTTCGTTACTTATCATCACTCAAGCTGGGGTGTGTCAGCCAACACGGTTAGATGTCCGTGTGGCGGCCCGATACTCCCTCATCATATCTTCTAGTATCTTCTACCCCTTTCGAAAAAAAAAATACCTTCGCTGATGTCATCTACATCCTATACTGACGTTACCTCATGTATATAGCACTTACACATCTCTACTCCATAGAATAATCAACGAGTCCTCTCCGTTCTGTCCTCCGCCCACAATAGAGTTTGGCATGCGCGCTGCGGTGGTAATGGAGTGCGAGTTAGGCAGGAGGCGTCGCAGCGTTGGTGACACGCGCGCCCACACTACTCTACGCGCCGGCTCTTCTCGACGGCAGATCTTTTGAAGTCTTCTTATTGCCGCTTGGGGAAGACAATTTTAGAGCTTCGCTCTTGTGCGTCGCGGGCTTTGTTTTCGACGCTCTCTTTCAGCCTGCGTTTCTGCACTTCTTCTTGCCTTCTTGGCTTTGGCCTGTTCGCTCTTTCCTTTCCCTCAACCGCCTTCTCACGCTTCTCCCTGAGTCACTCTCTCCTTATTGCTTGTGGCGTGCCTGGTTCAGCCACTCTCTTTTCTAACCTCTTCTGCTTCTCTAACCTCTTCTGCCTTCTTTCTTCTTCCGGTTGTTTTACTTGCTCATACTGGCGTGCTTTATCTACTCCTATGAGAGAATAGACTAGAGTCTTTACCTTGATGTTCATCAAGGTTCCTGAAAGTCAAGAGCTTTGCTCTTGTTCTTTTGCGGCTTTCTGAGTCTAACCACCTCTTGAACAGCCTCTACCTCACTGTGGATATTGATCTTTGATTGAGAGTGTGTGCATGAGCGGCTATCTTCCTTTTCCTTAGCTCCTTACTGCCCTGATCCTTAGCACTTTGTGCTAGTAGAGTCTCTATGTTGAGCCAATCCTTGCCAGAATAGGTTGAAGCAGAGCTCTCCGCTGCCATCAAGGCCTTAGGAGAAGGCTCAGCAAAGCGGTGGAGGATAACGTTGGGGCTGGAGGGGTGCTATACCCGTAGACTCAAAGACTTGAGTATTAACCCTGAAGTAAACGTGCTCGTCCGGGCTTTCCAAACAGGTGGAGAAGTCGGCTTTTCTTGATACAGATAGCCCGGGCCAGTGTGAAGGTGTGTTGTAGCTCCTTTTGAGAGTACGCAGTTGAAGAAGGTTTTAACTCACTACATCAGGCGGCTGCAGCGTGTGGGTTAATAGGAGGAAGGATAACAGGAATAATCTTGTTCCGATCACAGTAGTTAATGAAGTCCATCGTTACGTGGATACAGGGCCTCAAAGGATCATGGAGGCCCCACTTCTCCGCCCTTGGTCTTGGTGAAGCGATCAACACCTGTTCAAAAGCCAATGCAAGGCCTATGCTGTTGTTGGTCCCCGCCTGTCGGAGATGAAGACCGAATAACAGAGTGTACCCCTGGCTGTATTTCCTCTCCCCAGCTTGATTGGATGGTTCTGTTGCAGACTCGTATAGGAACCTGGCCGCCGAGCTGATCCATCACCACACACGCAGGCCACCCGTAATCCAGGCACGATTGCCCTCTTGAAGTGACGCTTTGACCTCCCCTTTCTCCCACATCCTCCTACTGAACACGTGTTGGTCCTAGTGGTGACTCCAATCAGAAGCCCTTCTCTCGTCCTATTGTATTGGTGGGCAGCTGTCAATCTTATATTCGGGATCTTGCGCTCACCAGCAGGTTGAAGTATAAACATACTTAGTTATGAATCAGCGTTGTGCGGTTGGGTGGCGGTTGGCGTCCATACACGTTAGTATTGAGAGATGAGATGGGATAGCGTCCGTTGATGAAGGGGTAACCCACCCAGCCTCTCGCTCACTGGTATCTGGGCGACTGCTGCCGCGAAATTTTGCATCATCTCTCTATGGAGGGGGGACTGACGAGCAGTAAGCTATTCTATATCCTACAAGCTCCTCCCTCTTGTTGCTGGGTGAGTTTCTGTTGTGCTTGCCTGCTCTTTCCCGCGGATTGCGGTCTCTTCGCGTTCGGTTATCTTCGCGTCAACGTGATCGCACAACTCAGGCTTTTTTGATAATCTGCGTCCCAAGGGATATCTTCTGCAAATATCTTTATAAGTAGCACACTCCTGTAAAAGGCGTCTCCAGCGTCATTGTGGCGTTTAGCTAATGTGTGGTTGAGTATAGTGCATAAGACGCCTCGGCGCCTTGCGGCAATCCGCGCATTGCTCGCACGGACACGGTAGCTCTAAACCCTAAACCCTAACTTACTACACAAACGTGCCTGCTAGTAGCTAAACTCTATATATAGACTACGAAGTTTAGCGCGATAAGTTGTATAGAAGTCAGTCCTATAGATCCTATGTGCATGAATCGGGGGTGTTAAAATCGCAATCGGGGGTGATCGTCTTACCGGATGCGGGCGGAAACCCTAACGCTAAAGCCTAGTTTCGGGCACGAATCAGGCCTGATTCGCCTCCTATATTGTTAGAGGCCGGATTTCGCCTCCCTCATATGGTTAGGGCCTGACCATCGCAAGTAATCACATGCTACTACGCCGTAAGAGCTATCATCTCTGCCAGCTCGCTACAGTTGACCTGTAAGCCATCCATATATTCTACTCATAGCTACACGCGGCAGCCAGGCGCTTGTATACACCGCCTCCATACCTTACTATCCTCTTAATCTCTAATTCTTCCCTCCTCTTCCCTCGTCTACTTCTGCTCTGAGACGGAAGAGAAGCTACGCTGGCTGCCTGCTGCTGCTGCTGGCCGCTGCCAGCTGCTGTAACTATACCAGTATCACTGCCTGCCTCCTCTCATCGCGCTCGCCCACTCGCCTGTACACAGTCTACCATGCTCCATGGCTGCTCTACGTTTATCGTAAAATTGTACCCATGTATATCGGACCCTACACCAAGATCAGATGACACACATTCAGCCACCTGCCTGTCGCCACTCCTCAGTATCTCGGTACAGATGCTCCCCCGTCGTGGTAAGCGTGGCAGCCAATGCGGTAGCAAGCTGCGCACAGATCTGCTTCGTACGGCATATACAACGCCCCTTACAGTCACTCCTGCAGCTACCTGCCTACCCTCTACTTGTATTACAGTACAAGACTGAGCCTTCCTTCTATCATCTGCTGACTTGCTTAGTAGCTCTCTCTCTCAGCTCACTTCTCTGGCAGACAGGAAATGTACTGTGGCGCCCTGGACTCTGCGTAACATCTTGCACGTACACATTGCTGTAGGTACAAGGAGCATCCTTAAACAGCTGCCCTACCTGTGAGGGAGGGAGCGTAGCTTTAGAAGTACAAGCTGGCTGCGCAGCTGTACGTCCTTTTTAGCCGAGTACGCTTGGGCCGCCATGAGTCGGCTGTAATGGCTGTGTGCAACTTCATCAATCACTCTACGGGCTTACGCGTCGGAGGATCTGCTGGTGGGGTCTACAGATGCACGTACGAGAGAAACTCGCCACTCTGCTCCCATCGGGTCCGGCCTCACGATATGTCACCTGGGTAATCTCCTACGGCTCTGCAAGCTCTCCTGGTACAACACCTGGCGCCCACTCACTGCGCTGATCCTGGCGTGGCTAAGGAACGTAACAAGCATATCTTCAATGAGCGCGCGAAAGGCAGGACTAGCAGAGTGACTTGGGGTAGCTAGGCTCCCGGTTGTCACGTACTGCGCAGCTGCGGTACGGTACTAAGGTCTTCCCTCCACCTGTAGGCAGCCTACTAGCATTGACACTTCCTTGTACAACCGCGTCCAATAGCGCGTTTTCTGGTCTGGTGATTTTGTACGTGACTGGCTGGCCATCGGGTATACAACAGTACCTTGACGGACTGCGTCCGTAACCCTCTCTCTATCTTTCCTCGCCCGGTCACGGTGTACCGCTTGGTCTCTCTGCCTCGGCTCGGGCTCGGCTCTAGCTCCAGCCTCCGCTGCTTTCTCGCTTTCTTCAAAGAAATCTTGCTTCGTTCTTTCTGCTAGTGCCCTCTTTGTCCGGTCCCGCTCTAGCCTAGGATAGACGCTGGAGATGCTGAGGTACTGGAGGTGCTAGAGGTCTAGGCAGCCAAGGAGGCATGCCATCAGAGCTGAGTGTCGAAACACTCAATGGAGCGCCACACTGAGGCCCTGACGATATCCTGCCTTCACAGCGTATGCCACTAGGCCGATTGCTGTATCATCGGCCATTCTGCAGCTCACTGGATCCTCACCATCCTCATCCGAGCGCTACCCTCTCGCCTCCCTCTGCGTGGTACGCTGTACACTTGCGCTGATTGGTTGTAGCCAAGTAGCAAACCGCTCACACCGCTACTTTCCACGCCCATCCAACAAGCTACCTGGCGGTAGTCAGCCAGGGTCAGTCGTGTGCCCTCGTCGCCGTCAGGCCGTCTCGGCTCGTCATGATACGCGTGAGTCGACTGGTATCCCATGGCCATGCTCATCCACCCAGAGGTAGTCACTTCCAGCAGCGTAGCCAGCTTGCCTAGGCTACTAAGGAGCAGCGCGCGCACGGCCGTATGTACAGCAGGTACGCAAGTCATCAGCCTGCCCTACGGCTCTGGGCAGGCACCCGGGGCGATTACCTTAGGGCCGATCCCATTGAACTGCGTCTTATGGTAAGCGAGTACTATACACCTGCCCAGCTATCACGTACAGTTGGCGGGTCCTGTAGCCCGCCAGTGCGCCATCGTACGGGATAGCGCTCTGGCCCACGAGCAAGGCTGGCCACCTGTGATATGAACAGCAGCAGAAGAAGGTCGAGGAAGCGCTCTACTCTCGCCTGATATACTGGCCGTATACGCGCGCTCTTCTCCACTGGATGCCATGCTCAATGGTATGGCTGGATGGTGGTCGCGCTGGTCGCGCTGGTGCTTGGTAAGTCGCTGTGCACTGGAACGTTTGCTAGCCTCTCCAACACCAACGCTTGGCCTGCCTGCAGTTGGGCAGCGATAGAAAGGATACGCCAACGCTGCGCTTACAGAGATCTTCCTGGATAGCTGCCAGGTTGGGTGTGGAGAGCAGGTTTGGTCTTCGCTGTCACCCAGAGTAGCTCTTCCCAGAGCATTCCCTCTCTCTGCTACTTCCCTTTCGCCAGCCTGCTAGCTGTGTAGTGCTACTGCCGCCCTTAATACGTACGTCTGCTGGTCTCTAGACCACCACACTTGCTGCCAGCATACTACCTGGCGTACGCAAGAGATGACTTGCGTAGGAGAGCGCCTCAGCATTACGCTCATAGGCTTGTAGAAGCCATCTACCAGATGCAGCGCGCTTCTCAAGAATCCACGTGTCTCCGCAGCGCCTTGCCATCCCGCTTGCTTGCTGGGAGAAAGATCTCTACTGGAGTGCGCGTACGCAGTAGATTAAGTGAGCTGATAGAGAGGAAACTGAGCTCAGCACGTAGCCGGCAGTCTCTGCATGATACCACCAAGACCGCAGGAAATGGCCTATGCGCTGTTTTGAATGGCTGGTGGCAGTCGTCCTGGCAGATGAAGCTTGGGATAAGGCGGTAGCATTTACGTAACGCTGCTTGGCGGTTGTGGTAGAGCTTCGTGAGAGGAGACTACTGCCAAGCCCTCCTGTCTGCCAGCTTCCTGCCTGCATGCCATGGGAAGATACAGCCAATGCTGGCCAGTGCGGGTACGGCTGGTGCTGTGGTGCTGCGGGTGCGGCGGGTGCTGGTGCTGCTTGGCAGCGGCTGGCTCTCTCTCCCCCCTCGCACACTCTGGCGCAGTCTTGCTCCAGACAATAGCCCCATACGGAGCAGTAGCAGAGTAGCCGCTCCCAGAGCCCGCTGCACGTAGCTGACTCGCCTTGTTCTGCATACGGCTGAAGGGTCGTACAATCAGCTCCTGAGCCTTTGACTGCGTAGCCAGCGGACGTCTCAAGAGTAGCGTGCTAATCCCCTTGTACTGCCTCCATCGACCACGCCTCTCTAGCTGTACAAACGCGCTGCAGCTGCGGCTCGTCGTTGGCATGGCAGCGATCCGTACGCAAGTAACTCTTCCAGTCTGGGTAGGCCTGCGGGGCTCGTTCCCATCCGCGTTCCTCTTGAACCAAGCCGTTACGGTCCTTGACCGAGGCCTCCTCGGCGTGCGATGGTCGCCTCGCTGTCCGCCGCGCTCTAGGGCCTCTAGGCTAGAGGAGAGGAAGCGCAAGCCTCTGCTGGAAACGCTCTGCTGTTCCCACTCTTGCTGCTTGTCCCGCCCTCTGCTGTCGCCCTGCTTGCTCGTTTGCTCTGCTGCTGGTCGCCCGCGCTGTTTGGTCCAGCCGCTGGTTTTGTGCTCGTCCTCTTGCACGACAAGTCGCGGACGTAGCGTCGCTCTGCGGAACGAAGTCTCACCTTGACAGGCTCCATAGCTGGGCAGCGTCTCAGCGTAGGAGGCGCTTAGGGAGTAGACCAGCGTGAGAGCTTGACACGGTGCTGCTGATTCCGTATCTTTCGCATCGTCCTTGGACTTATCGTGATATAGCTACAGCTACTGCTATAGCTTCCCTCTCTGCTCTACTGCTACTGCGCCCCTTCCTGCCACGGATACAGCTGCCTGTTGGTGCTGTGGTGGCTGCTGTGCTGCTGCTTTTGCCTTGGGCCGCAGGAACGCCTCTTGCGCTGGGCCTGCGCAGCCAATAGGCGCCGCTTTGGGCGCTGGCAAAGGGACTGCTGTGGTAGGCAGAGAGAGTAGCTCCGTATTTGTCTAGCAGTGCTGCCTCCGGGCTATTGGCAGACGAATTGTCACGGTTTAGATGCTCGTCAAGGTTTTCTACAGCATGCTTATGCCTCTAGACAGATTCACACGCTATAGGATGCGAGATGAAGAACATAAGAAATGAATATTGAGGTAGAAAGAGATAGGGTAGATAGAGTATAGTAGGTTTTTTGCGTAAGCCACCTACCGCTCTTGGTACGTAAAATCGCTACAAAACGCTAGATGCTCGCTAGCGTATAAGCTAGCGGAAAGCAGACGCGCTAATTTAAGGGTTAGCGCTACAGCCAATGAGCGTTTCGGACGCGTTTATGGAGAAATGCCCCTATGCTAAGCGTGGAGGAATGCCCCCCTTAATTTCCGGGCCAGCCAATTAGCGTCCGACGGTTCGTGGAAGGATGCCCTGGGGCCATTCCTCCAGCAAACTATGGATGGCTTAAATATATATAGGCTAGGGGGGCTAGTTAGACCTAAGTTAGGATAGGTCTAAAGCTCTTAAAGTTAACTCTAACGTCTAGTCTTAGCTATACTATAATATGGGAGGTAGCCTCGTTATATTCCCCCCTTTATCGAAAACAAATGTCCCTATTTATTTAATATTATTTTAGTATGAGGTTATCTTAATTATTATATATTAATCTATATATGTTTAATGCTTAACGACTAGTATTTAGCTAAAATCTAAGTAAGGTACGTGAAATATTAAGGTAAGGCCGGCGTTTGAATGTTTAAGGTAAGCGGCGTTAAGTATTAATATCTTGCAAACTTTATTACTTCTATATTCTTCTCTTTATCTTAACCTTCTTTCTTTATTATCCTTTATAATAATAATATATGTACGTTTCTTTTACTCTATAGGTTTTTTTAGTTACTCCTGTTGTATAGATCTTATCTCACCTCAAACACACAACACACACTCTCTCTCTAATGCCTGTGGCGCTTGCCCTTTCGGAGCGCTGCCGGCGGCCCCCGCAATGTGCCCCTTCGGGCGGCCAAGGCCATGGCGAGAGGCTCATATTATCGAGTATCGGTTTTGCCTCGCGGGGAATCCAAGCAAGTGCGCGTACTGCACTAAATCAGAAGGGTTCGTGTAACCTAGTAAGTATCTAGTACTAGGCTAATAGTGGCTTTACTTATTACTCTAGATTCTAATTTACGTTTAGTAAGGATTTTAATAGTCCTAACTTTAAAAACTAGAGGCGTACAGGAACTTTCGAACGGCGATAACAATAGGCGGCAGTTAGCGAGGTTTTACGGCGCCAGTCGCTAATCTAAGCGTCCAGTGACTCGGGCTAGGAAAAGACCTAGGTGCTCTAGAGTTGTTGACTACAGCATCATCTCCTAGGACAGATTCTTGAGCATGTCTCTGTTCTGGACACCGGTCGCCACCTTTGAGACGCGAGTGACGCGCGGGTGGGGGCGTGGTTCAGCGCCATACGAAGAAAAGGGGAAGTAACGGGTGGGGTGTAGAGTCTGAGAGTGACCTCTCACGATCGGGCGCGGAGGTGGTCCGGGGTAGGGGCGGCGATTGAGCGTTCGGAGTAAGGGCGGGACGTCGGATGTGGATGTCTAAGGGAGATTTTTTTTTTTAGTATACTATATAGTAACCTCCTCTTCATGCTCCTAGTTTTAACTTAATGATCCTCTAGGTAATCTATATCCGACAACCTTTCTCTTAAGCTTTAATCTACTTATAAGCGCTTATAGGGGGCCTAGCTAGTCTCAGATACTTTTTTATAAAACTCTTATAACTTATTAAGGGGATCCTATAAAGTTAGAGGGCCTTATACTAGATAGGATCTAGATTATGCCTAATCTATTAACGCAATACTTAAGAGTAGATTAATATATTTTTACTATTCTCTGATCTTTTCTCTTCTTATTCTTCTACGGCTATTTATTAGGGTTCAGGTGGTTTTAGAGGCTCCTATTCTATAAAAGGTCTTAAGGGGCTTTATGGTCGGCCATGAGTATCATAGGTACGTCGGCGCCTCCAGCGCTGCCAAACGAGCCGACTCGCATCCGACGTGGCTCTACTCATCGCAGATCATGTATACGTCCTTAGCACCCTCACGTGCAACAAGAACAGTCAACCCACATCGTACAGAATGCTTCATATCTATCGTTAATTATCCTTTCACGAGTGAGCCTTCCCACACTGACAGTATTGCTTAGGCGATCACAGAACAGCATGTGAAGAGACAGAACTGTTGACAGCCCGACGCGAGAACCTCGGACGAACAATTGTGCTAAGAACAGATCAGCAGAGATAACGCACACGATCAAAAAACCTCCCTCTAACAGCTGCTTGCTTCAGGCCGAAGCTCGATCACAGCGCGTCAGCACCGCACAAGGCAGACTGTTTTGGAATCCCTACCGCGGAGAAGTCTCGGGACAACTACAGAGTTGTCAAGCCAACCGTACTAGCGTCCCGCCCCGGACGATCCGATCCTACAACAACGCGCTGGAAACATAATCCAGCTAGACAACTCAAGACCACGCCTTCGATCCCCTCCGGCACGATGGCGACGAACGAGAGCGACTCTAGCAATATCGATAAGTCTGTTCAAAGAGCAACGGCTTAACGCCCCCTTCCCCCCCGAAAAAAGGCCCCCAAACACACAGCGTAAGCGAACGGCAAACCCTGCTTCCCTATGGGCGGAAATATACCGCAGAGGAACTCATGAAGACTGTCCATACACAGTAGCATTGAAGGTCATCGATACAATCCCTATGGGATGTGCCTGGCCGAGAGACCAGACGCCTACCCTCTAACAACCTGGGTTTGCAAGATGATCCCGATTACACCGACAATGGTAATGGGACGATCAACTCTTCGACGATTATAATAGACTTTGAGGGAGGGACACGAGCTTATTCCTTAAGTTGATCGAAACACTCTTAAGTCTCTCAAACCGTACTGCGATAACAGAGAATCTACCTGGTACAACCGCGCGAAAGTCGCCGCCTCCCTATACAAGACACTGGCCATGGATGACATCCCCGAATGGGATCCTGCTGAGTTTCAAGCGATGACGTTTCGACCACCGATCGAAAGCGTACCAACGCCAGCAGAACGCCGCCAGTAGCTCCTGTACCGAACGACGACCGTCGCAGACGATCCACGCCTCATACGCAGCGCCGTCAGACGCAGGCCGCAAACGCAGCCAGCCGTTGCAAGCATCCCTGCAGGATCATAGCAGCTGCAGCCACGGCTACAACCAAAACAATCCGAAGCAGCGAGCGGCTACGGGTTAGAGAAGAACATACGGATCCGAAGCCACTCTCAACCTCAGGAGCCCAACATCGCCTGCAGACACGACACGACCGCTTGGGAACTACGTTCGCGAATTGACTCCGTATCCCCAACCTACGCGAGGTTAACACCTTTCACCACAGCAGCCTATAACCGTGTACCTGCTCGACCACCCTGACCCGCCCACGATCCATACAAGACGCTACCACCGCCACGATGGTCCCGCAACGACCGCCTCGACGCAACAAATCACGCAGTTCTCTCAAGCTCCTGGGACAACGCAACAAGTATACGTGAAGCGTACGATCTCTAGACGATAAGATCAAGATCTTTTTAGCATTTGCTGGCAAGTGACATCCCGGAGGAGCCAGTTTCCATGCAGTGTTTTCCCGTATCCTTACGTAACGTGCGGAGACATTTTCCAACGGTCGTAGAAATAGAGGGACAGCTTTGCTGTATGCGTATATGGCAACACGAAACCACTCGACCACGACTTCCACCCCAGCATTACTACACAACTACAAACGGACTGGACGACTACAACATTTCCCGCCCGCGCCCAGAGAACCAGAGAAAGGCCTACACGAGGTTTGGCAGCTCCTGCTTGATAAGCGGCAGCTATGCCAACGCGCGCTTGGTAAGAAACTTTGAAGGTGAAGACCGCCCTTCGCAACTACCGTTATCAACGCCTGCGAGGAGTTCCAGAACTGGAGGGGATGGCATGTCAAGCCAGCCACAATCTGTGAGGGCTCTTCTCAGACCTACGGTCCGCAGTTGAGGGGACACACCTCGCACGACAACACCAGCACAGATGGTCACTGAGGACCAATACTACTTGGACCGCGCTACAAAGCAATGGAAGAACCGAGGGGGTTTTTGAGGCGGAAGCCAGATTCAGATAGTGGGACTGGAAGAGGCCAAGAAGGGCAACAGAAGCCAATGAACGCGGATTTCAGGGATTTAAGCCAACCGCTGGAAGAAAAATGCCTTTGATGCCAGAAGGAGGAAGGTGATGTGTCGACAAAAACCACACCAGACGCGGCGCAAAGCAGGCACGCGCGCAGTTCTTCTCTACGCTGTACTTGCAGGGGCACCAGCACATGAGGATTTTTCAGTACACTGGCAGAGACGAAGGCGTGAGCACGCCAGCCAGACAACCAAGAGAGGCTGGAGAGAGAGAGAGAGAAAGAGAAAGATGCGAGGATAGCGACAATGACGACGGCGCGGCGATCAGCAATACTTTGAACACCAGTTCTTCAAGGAACAATTGCCTTTGCAGACCAGGCGTTCTTGATTCACATCTCTGGCGAGACATATACAAGCCGAGACGCGCCGTCAGCACCAGCGTCACAGTTCCTGCTTAGGACCCGCTACACCGATCTGTGTACCAAGGAATCCTTACCTGATTTACAGGCGCCGCCAACGTATCTACGGTTGGCAGGAGCAGTAGTACATCGCGCCTGGCACGGGAGGACCCAACGTCAAGATAGATACATCTTACAGCAGGCAAGGCATCTAATCAAATTTGGCAAGGTCGAGGTACAGCGTCAATTGGTATACAGGCACAGGTCTCTACAGAGATTGGAGGATTCAACTTCGAATGCTCGAGGGCGCGCCTACGCCATTCTTACTATGTCTTGCAGATATGGACAGGCCTATAAAAGGTTCTACTTCACAACACTACAGACGAGCTCGTCCAAGAACAAAGATAGGCATCCCTGTTGCTCCGGAAATGGGACATCCTTGGTTCAATCTGAACAAGAGAGAGAGAGCAACAGTGTTCTTGACAGAGACAGAGCTGAGTGAGGCGGCTCCATCGTCGTTTTGGACACCCAGACTGTGGACCGACTAGTCAAAGCTCTTGAGGACGCGGCCATGACGACTTCGAAGAGAGAGCCCTTGACGAAGTGGACGAGGATTCTGTCACCACTGCCAGCTCCCATAGTCGGCGCCACGCCGATTCAAATTCACCTCTTAAGGACGATCATTACTTCAACTACGAGATACTGGTAGACGTAAGTAATCTTAGTAGCCAAGCGTACTACATGTAGTTTGATTCTTCGACTGCATTCAAAGGCGGCGAAGTTCCTTAGCGCTTATCTCAGACAAGAGAACATGCAAGCAACTCGGATGCTCTGGACTCGACACCCACGTATCAAGGCCACCAGATATTCATACGCACACGCAGGCACCCAATTTCGCGGAGCGCAGAGTCAGGAGTTCCGTGCAGAAGCAAAGATCATGGGAGTAATGCAGCAAGTAGTACCTACGAGCGCACTGGTAGTATGTAGGTAGAGAGAGGTATCATTGCACCTCTGCCCCACCGCGGCGCATGGGATTATACTCATGCAGAGCTCAATGACAGTGAAATCTGATGAGGCGATAATTCAAATGGCTTGTTGAAAGGCCGTTCCAAGCGACACTGCTGGACCCGATGGGCTAGTCCCTGTACATTGCTGGTCTTTGGAGCCTACCCACAGCATGACTACAGAAGTCACCGCCATCCATAAATGATCAAAACGCAGAGGCGAGGCTATCCAAAAGGCGAACCAAAGCCCTGCGCAAGCTTCAAATGCAGAGCGCAAGTTGCAAGACGCCTTGAACACTCGAAAATGGACAGCCAATGCAGACATGCTCGCGCTCCCACTCCAGAGCGAATGGATCTTAGTAGGAGAGAGGAGAGCGATGGCTGGAATGCCAGGACAAGATCGCCAGTATAGGACGGCCACAAATGTCACTGTTGACATGGTCACTGGTCCAAACAACATTCAGATCAACGTTGTCAAGCCAGACTACAGACCAGACCACTTGTGGAGCGACCCCCCGATGCGGCCACACGCGTCGGATGAGCGAGATGAGCTGCATGGCCTATAGAAGTACCTCCGGCAGCGCAAACCAGCAGGAGAGGGCCGCCCCTCCAGGATCAAAGGAATAAGCGTTAAGGCGCGGCGTACAATCCCCAAGAAGGAAGATGGAAACCGATAGAGCTAGCTATCAAGCTTTCGGCAGCGATAGTGTTAATCACCACAGCGGAGCACCTTTTGAAGTGTTGACGGACAAAGAGATTAGCGATCTGTAGGCGTGGAGGTTTAAGTTTGAGCAATACGATAGAGGGCTTACACAGCGGAATCCGAATCTTAAGTCACGTCTAGTAAGTGGGTCAGGGAAAAAGACGACTAAGCCGTACAGAAATCCCGTCTGGTATCCAAGGCTACCAGGACCACGGCAAGGAGGCGTCTGGACGAGTCCCCGACCATCCAACGATGTAGCCGCGTTCTGATTCGGCCTCACGCCTGTGGCTCTTACAACGCGGAATGAGCATCGAGTTCGCGACATCACGAGGAAGATCCACAGGCACAGACGAACTCAGAGAAACGATACTCGCACATCTTCCTACTGAAGATGGTATCTCGATATCCAGAAGCACGCTACTCCTGTGATTTCAAGCCCGCTAATGGGATCGCGGGGAAGCAGGAGTCATGGTGGACACGTTATCATGGCCACCCACTGCAAGCGAGCGGACATGTCGACATCTAAGGACGACCCATGCCTGTTAATCACGAACAGCGGACGACGCAGATGCCTCGGGCATCGTCGGCATGCAAACAGACGACACTCCATGCTGAGGACGCCGCATCTCTCACTCGAAGAGGAAAAGCTCGAGAAAGCACATTTTCGGTCAAAGCAAAGACTGTACTTACGTCAGACTTGGCGTTAGACTTTCAATGGCTGTACACTCACGATAGACGCCAGCGAACCAGTCCGTACCTTCGACAGAAAGGACAAGTGAGCCAAAGATCAAGCTTGTGCCGACACTCGGTCCACCCGATCGCGACAACAGGACATGACACAACGTGCCGAGGAGCGTACATCGCATCAACGTGCCAAACCAGAGGTCTTTTGATTTGTTCCGTCGCCGCTCAAGCGCAGCAGCCTTCGCGAGGCACATCAATGGTGGCTCACAAACGCTAAAATGGCAGATGGAGAATATTTCGACCGCGGTCTGCGCTACGTACCCCTGGTGAGATTAATCAACGCCAACTGATGGTATTTGTGGACGGCTTATTTGCCAAACAATAAGGACCTGAGCTAATGCTAGGCTTTATCCTTATGCTCGTGAACCGAGTCTACGACGGCAACACTTCACGATCCATGGCATGTGATCCACTACAGCTCTACGAAATGCCAAACGCGTCACGCGCAGCGTACTAGCTTCAGAGCTAGGCATGGTTCAAACGGCTTGATATAGGCATCGCGATTGCCACACCCTTAGGATGGTGGACAGAAGACTTGGCTACCTTCAATTCCCTAGTCATAGTACAGGACTCGTTACTCTCTGTAGAGTGCCTTGTAAAGATTGGGACAACGAAGGGAAGCGTCTTAATATCGACATTTATGGCGCTGCGTCAATCATATTGAAGCGTCGCGAGATTCCACAGAGAATCCGCTTGGATCAACGGCGACGGGACAATCCTGCAGACGCCTTTACTAGGGGGCATCGCCGAATCGTGCTCTTGAACGCTTTATCGACAGGCAATGGGCTGACAGTCGGTGGTGGCTGGGTTCAAGAGCCCAACAGGCTCTACTGTTTGATTCTTTACCACACTGTCACTACA
The DNA here is from genome assembly GCA_009663005.1 of Actinidia chinensis. NCBI lineage: Eukaryota > Viridiplantae > Streptophyta > Magnoliopsida > Ericales > Actinidiaceae > Actinidia > Actinidia chinensis. The sequence goes on along the minus strand of VIGQ01002187.1, from coordinate 6,464 downwards.
ACACCTATAAGTGACTACTGATACATACGAGTTGCTGCTATCTATAAAGAAAAGAGTTCAGTGTCAGATCATGAGTATCAGTAGGTACGTCGGAGCCTCAGCGTGCCCAACGAGCCGACTCGATCCTACGTCGGCCTTCTACTCATCTCAGATCATGTATACGCCGTGCCCCTCACTAGCAACAAGAACAAGTAACCAACATCGTACAGAATGCATTCATAGCTATGTTATTTCCTTCAATAGTGAGCACCCCAAACATGTGAAAATAAATTTAAAAGAAAATATAAACGTAAACCACCACCGAAGCTGGTCACCCCCGAGCTGGTCAAAAATGCTTGGCAGCCCCCCAACTCATGTTGCGCATATTAAAATTAATCGCTGATTAAAAAGAGCTGCGTACGTCGTACTCAAATTTGATTCAGAAGCGATCGGTATCTTTTTTGCACGTTCGCGCATTGTGCCCCACCCGCCGCATTCCAACAGCGCCGTAGAGTGGTTGGGCTGGTTCTGATCAATTACTACCCACGAGCCTTTTTTAGATCGCTGACAGGCGTGCGGACGCCTTCAGCGGCTACCTGCGCTGCTGCAATCCATACCTCTATAGTGCCGCCGTGAGGGATACGCTTGCGCTTACGCGTTTTGCGCTTGTTATTACTGCAAGTGCTCTCAAGCTCATGGATCCGAGCAGTGAAGCGCGTTTTTTGGTGAGCATTATGCTCACACTTTTATAAGCTGGGAGAGAGAAGCAAGACGGGCTGATAACAGGCGCGCGAGTACAAGACTCGCGTACGAGCTTGTGACTGACGATCCAAACCGTGTGCGTATTGCTGGGAGTCTTCGCTAAATGCCACGGCGTTCTAGGAGAGGGGTTCTTGGCGGAGTACGCAACCGTACTTCAAGGCGATATCCAACATACTTGCGCGTTGGTTAATAGGGACTATCCCTGACGCCTTAAGGCCTTGCGGCAGTTCCTCGTAAACACGTCGAAAAAACGCATCCTTAAAAGGCGGGGGAGGAAGCTTCCTGGTTATAGGAAGACGCGTCGGCGCGCCCAGTCTCTGACGCGCTGGAGACATGCGCTTTCGGCGAAAAGCAGACCACGTCAAGCGCTGGAGGATTTGTGCGATGAGTGGGTGGCATTGCAGAGGGTTAGGCTCTTATGTCAAGGCGTAGTCCTTGAAAACCCGGTACGTGGCTCTCATGGCCGCCAGATAAGCAGCCGGTATTACACCCCCACCTGGCGCGTTTTGTTACGCGCGTCAAAGTGCTTCAACCACTTAGACCAATGCGCGTTATTGGTCCAGCCGTTTATGACACGAGAGCTTCCATTACGCGGTAGATGTGCCTCTCGTACAACGCTGAGATGTGTGGGACCGTCCTTAAAGATGATTAAAAGGGCGGGGGTCGCGTACCAGGCAGCGCAGACAGATGCTATGATGACTGTAACCCACACTCGCGATCGCGGGCGGTACATTAGCGCTTGGTCGAGCGCGGTCTCTATGCGCCGGGTAACAACCTTCATTGAGCCAATAACGCCATCTGGAAGCCGTTCTCATCAAGGTTGTGCCACGTCGTCGTCGTGGACGCAGACTTGGCTTTTGGTTTCCTTCACCGATAACCACGCAGCCAATTATCTTGGATCTTCCGTGTAGTCCTCTGTCTACCTTTGCTCGTTGAAGGCCATTTTGAGCTCAGCTGAAACGCGCCACAAAGCGATCAGGCCAGTTCTTGCCTACAGGCTCGGCCACCGCGTACCAGCCAGATTTTATCGGCAATTCTGCCACTCGCAAGCCGCGGCGCGAATCCTCGCGAATCGAAGGTGTTCGAGGATATATGAACGATGTCGCTCTTGGGTTCGTACGACGCTTAGGCTGTTAGGTCGTGTATAGGTCGAAACTGGAATTCCGTTGATCGGTAGTCAAACGTGGAAGGAGGCACCCCAACGCCGCAGCAGCGAGTCGGAGGCTTTAAATTGGCGGCCGTTACGTATTAGGCAGAAAGCGCAAGAATATTCTGCCTCTGATTAGAAGGCTGCACATTATGTTGTTGATCATGTCGCGTTGTGTTGGGGAGTAGTGCTGCCAAGCATTTTGACCAGCTCGGTGGGTGACCAGACTCCGGTGGGGGTTACGGTAGTGACCATACTAGTAAGAGTCAGCTACCCTGCATCAACACCTAGCTAAGGATATATAATTCTTTCTAGAATCATAACACTTTTCTCAAGTTTATTAAGAAATACTCTTAGATATACCACATACTTATAGAGATTCTAAGAAGCAGTAGTAGGTTTAAATAAAAAAAGGAACACTTAAGAGGCTTTTAACAACTAAAGTAAGTATTCCTTAACGCCTATACTTAAGATATATAAACCTAGACGTAAGAGTAGTTACGACTAACGCTGTTTCTGGTTATTTGTGCCCCCGTACCCCGATATCTTGTGTTTACGTTTTTGTTCGCTTTGATATTTACACAACAACGAGGTTTTCTGGTGACTGCGGTATGGTCTAGTGTTACTACAACGGGGGTGCTTGCTCGATCATATTCGTGAAGTATTCATATGTCCGTCGCAAGTCGGGCGAAGTAGATGCATGCCGCTCGTATGTTCTGGGGACAGCGCCGCAGTGAGCAGCCGGACGTGCCTATCGATACGTATGACCGACACTGCAATCTTCTCGTGTTGAAAGCGACTGGGGTTGTAAGGAGGCAAATTATCAAGGAAGTAATCTGAGAGGCATGTGCGCTACTCCACTAGATGTTCTTGCTGCAAAGGATCATAATTGGATCCGACTTAGTGTTGTTTAGTATAGATGACAAAGTTTAGGGCCGACGATTGGGTGTTGCTTTGTTAAGCGTCCGCGGACGTCGTCTGGCCGTTGATCCATTGATCTCGTGACCTAACAAGCGGGCTCGATATGACCTTGACATCCACGCCGCCCCTCTCTCTTATTCTCAGCGTTTTATAAACAGATCATTACTTCAGCGATACCCCTATATCAATGATCGTTTCGTGCCCAGTTTACACACTCTGGCTACTCATATCGTACGCAGCATGAACAACCGCTCACATCCAAACGGCCCCGCGGTTGCGGTCAGAGCAGGCTAGGCGTTCTGTCGTATCCCTCTTTGGCACTGTAGTCTGTTACAGGATGGGCGGATCGCCCGAGCTTATCCTGTCGTACGAGCCGACTCTCTGAAGAGGCACATGCCGTACGTCTCGGGGCGAGGCGTCCTTTTTCTGCTTTCTCTTTATCGGCCTACTCTTGGAGGACACCCTGACTCGTCGCTTGCCTATAGACGCAATCCGTTTGCCGCTCACCACCCGTTCGAACTCCGAATTGCCGCCGATTGCCCCCCCCCCGTGACCTCCGGATATTGAGTGCTGCCGGTTATCCGTGCGTATCTTCTTCTCGTAGCAAGGACCCTTCGGTACCCCTAGCTGCGAGCTCAAGGTCTTGCGTATGTTGGCCAAGGAGCCGTCCGTGAACACTATTAATTTGGCATGTTCGCAAGGTCGATAGGACCGTATGGGCACCCCTGTTCCAAGTTCTCGGACTGGCCACTGCAGCCGGCGGTTGAGAGAGATTTGTATAGTCTCCGTCCGAGGTTGTGTATCTGCGCAGCTGCGGAAACGGAAAGATCGAACGATGTGCTTCGGGTGGCGGTCTGGGCATATGGACGCAATTGTACGCGCCGCGCGGCACGCTGCCCTGTACTTCTGTGCACGGCTACGCCCTCAAGTTCATGTAGAGATCTTGGTACCTTGGCCCTTCTGTGTGTAAGGAAGGACGTGTCTTCGGCTCAGCTGCGTAGTACAGGGGTGACATCGTCAGTGAACTCACTCCAGTCGGCCTCTACTTTCAGTGATCACCCGCCCCGTTCCCTCACCCTACCTCGCCCTGGCTTTGTGCCTTGACAGTTAGTGCTTCTGCGACTCTCTCTTTCCCAGATGAGTCATCCCACACTGTTCAGCACGTCTAGAATTCCGACCTCGGTCCGAGAAAGCAAGCCCTGCTGGGGGTATCTTAGCTTCTTATCTGCGCTAGAGTAATCGTGTCTGTTTGACTCATTCTGTGCCCCCCCACTATTCCATCCAATGCCTTCCGGTACCCCGTTCGTGATCAACGAGGCAGGGTTTAGTACGTGATTGGGCCATGCCTAGTCTCGCCAGTGGTGGTCCTTGGTACGTGGCGACCCAGTGGACTCTGCCTCTGCGATTCCATACGTGCTTGATTACGCGAATGATCGTCCCCTCGGGGGTACTTTGTTATTAAGTTCCTTGGGAGTGAGCCAGCACTGAGGCGGAACCGCTCGGTCTTTTTGTGCTTGCGGAGTACGCCTGCGTGATGTCGCGTAGCTGACGGGCATTCTCGTGAAGTAAACGCAGGTCCGCTAGTGCCAGTATCAGTCGTGCTAGATCGCTGGATATTTGTGGACTGCGTTAGGATTTTCTTGTTTGCCTTCTCGTTATAGCCTGGGACGAACAAGGCGTGTTTCTCAATGGGACCTGGTCTTCCCACCTGACTTCGCGGACCATGGCGTGACTTGAATGCGAATCCTCTATGTACAGTCGAGTCAACAGCTCGGAAAAACTGAACACTCGGGCAACAAGGTCATCGACTCCTTTGATCGGATGCTTCGAAACTGGAAGCACCGGGGGGTGTTAATTAAACGTCCCCTGCGTCGCTTAACTGCTAAGAGCATAATCGTCTCTTCTTCTTAGAGAGGTACAGAACCTGGGGGTATGGGACCCGGGCGGCCGGCCTCGTTTGCCGCGGGATGCGCCGTGGTCGGCCCCGTCGAAGGTGGTGGGCTGTGCGGTAGTCGATCTTGTGTCTTGTATTCGCCGGGTCCGTCACTTCTATGGTTGGATCACGGTATAGAGGGTTTACACCGTTGTCTGAAGTTGGTGGTCCGTTAACCATGTCTACGAGTCACATCGTGGTACTTGAGGTGATGATCCTTATACGGCCTTGCCACCCGTTCTTCACGCCATATCATCACCTTCGCTCTGCAAAGGAATTGATAAACTTCATCTGTGTCGGCCCGTTCCTCGGTATTAAGCGGTCGCTCACTGTACGTTCGCTGCCAGCCTCAGTAGCGCCTTCATAGCTGTCTGGATTGCCTAGCAGCGTTGGGTGATTGACGGCGATGGTGGCGAATCCATGAGATCGGGGGTATGCCCCGAGACGAGTAGAGTAGTGTCGGTACAAGGCCCGTCCGGGCCTGCGGTGTCGTTGACGGATTAACGGCATCTGTAGCACCGCGTAGTCGCTGGTTTTGGAGTCGAGCTCCGCAATGAGGTTCTCAATGCGCGTCTAAGCGGGTGGGCGTGGTATCTTTCCACATTGCCGCATAGACCAATGGGCTTCGATTGGCACTTGCATGTGATTCCAATAATCTTCGCCTCGGATTTGGAACTCGCCCGACGCAACGTTGGTGCCGGAGTCGTGGGTCGATGATATCCGGAGGCCCCTGATATGTATTCAATCCAGAGCATACGGAGCGTTTCCCAGGTGTCTTTCGTGTCATAGACGGTAGGAAACCGTGCTACGTTAAATGTAGTAGCCGAATCGATCACTTTGCAGCACTGGCTTCCCACCTAGGTACATCACACGACACGGATTCTCGACGTTAACTCTCGTCATCTTTAGGGCTGAACTTGATCGTCCGTGGCGCTGGATCGTGCGCCTGGCAGTGTGGCATCGCTTTTGGATTCTCTGAGCATCTGTTCCCCAGTTCGCGTGGCCCGCAGGTCTGAGTAGTCGTATAACCGTTCCACGACGGGTGCCCGAACCTCCGGTTTAAAGTCGGAGTTCCGTTTCCGTCAGGAATACCCGGGATGCTCTGCGCGCGCAGGTGGACCATGGATGTCCCCATTTGCGGATCACCGGAAAGTCGCTTTTACTTGTACCGCGGTCCTGTGGGATTGTGTGAAGTACACGTTTAGCCGGGTCCAGCTCCATCAGCAGAGAGAAAATGGGGTAGGGCGTACAGGACTTCGAATCTTATCTATTTCCACTCCGTAGGATCCCACCCAACCCGGGCCGTCGCGTCCCAATCGACGTATGTGATTGGCCGTTCCCGAATTGATTGAACCGACGCGTTTCCGGACGTGACGGTCAGAGTCACAGTGGGAATCTTCGGATTGAAGCGCCAGTAACTGCTCTTTTATGGCTGTCGACACGTTGAGGCACGGTATCCGGGAAGGATTGCCCTGATTACGTGATTCTCGATAGCGGATCTTCGATCAGGAAAACTGCGTCGCAGGATGATTGGTTGTTGTACTGTAGATGTCCTCTCGGTCACAGGGTGAAGGACTCTCATGGCTTATCCCAGGTTTGTGAGAGAATCGCTGGTACTTGACTGATGAGGCGCAGTGGTACGTCTTCCTCTCAAGGAACGAACCGTGATAGACTTACTTACACAAGGTACGTCGATATGCTACAAGGAAACTCACTGCGTAT
>VIGQ01002186.1:25000-28637 GCA_009663005.1 Actinidia chinensis | reverse complement strand
ATATAGAAAACTCTAGTTGGGAGCGCCGAGAGAGCGTGTATGGAAAATTTATTAAAATATAAATATATAATGTATAAAAGAAAAACTAGAGGAGCCATAAATTATGTACTTAAGGAATATTACATTCAATTTTTAAAAATCGCTTCAATTCTTAACCAAACTATAGTAATTAGAACTTTGTGGGTCCCATGGAGATTACACCATTATACGAGGGACCGGGAGCGTAGTAATTAGGTATTTAAATCCAAGCTCACCATACAACACCGTCTCTCTCTCTCTCTCTCTCTCTCTCTCTCTTCGATCTCAATGTTGGCTTGCCGCAGATTCATGCGAGGTCGCCCCTTCCCACCACTGTCACACCAACAGTGGCCTATGGGAGCAACGGCGAGGTCTGTCGAGGGTACAGAGCAAGAGGGAAGCCTTTCGAAGTCAATCGACCTAGTCGGTGTCGATCGGAGCTGTTTAAGACCAAACGAGACCATTCGGACAGATCGGAGATCAGTCGGACCAAATAGAGACCAGTCGAGACTCGTCGGAGGCTAATCGAGCCAATCGGCCCTCGTCAGGTAAGGATTTCCAAGCAGATCTCGCACAGTCATAGCCCGCCGGCGATTGAAATGTTGGGAGCGCGTTTCTAACGAGATTAGGGCGAGTTTCCGTCGCGTTCCGAGGAAGAGGAGGAGAAGCACCAATTTGCAATCTTGGGGGATCCGCCGCTCCTATGCGCGATCACTGCCTACTAAGGTATTTACACAACAAGGTTAGCTTCTTCGCATACCGGCTCTGACAAAAATTCTTCCTGAAGAGGTATCGATGAAACCCTTCAATATCATTTTATTATTTATTTCTCACCAAGAACATGAAGAAAGAAATATAAAGAGACATTAAAATTACAGCATGTATAAGATCCCTGATACTTTAGGTTAAACGTATATCTCATTAAGCAGAATAGAATAACACAAAATGTATTTATACTAACACCTAATAGAGAAATCTAAACTAACCCCTTAGAAGTTCACAAAAACCAATACATACTTATACTTCACACACCCTCTCAAACTCAGATGCAGAGAGTTTGAGCTATTGAGAGGAGTTTGTTCAAGAGAAAACAGAAGCGAGCAGTAGTGTGAGTCTTCGTGAAGAAGTCGGCCAGCTGTGAGAGTAGTGGAAAACAAAAGCATGGCAATAGAATGTCGGAATGAAAATGTGACAAAAACAAAGTAGTGACAACGATCTCAATATGCTTCGTGCGCATGAATGACGGAATTGTGAGCAACTGGACACACTCTTATATCACAATCAAGGGGCGTAGGAGAGGAAACGTTAATCCCCTATTAGATAAAGCCACGGAAAGCCATATAATTTTTGAGTGGGGGTATGGGGAGCATAAGTTGGCCACGATATTCAGCTCACAATGGAACGAGGCAACAAACTGATGCTTTTTGCTTTTCAAGGAGACAAAGAGCATCCACCCAGAAAAACACAAAAGCCAGAGGTGGAATTTGCGGTAGAGATATCACAGCCAATCAGCGTCAGCATATGCTCGGAAAGTATCCAACTCGAGGTCGAGAAAACAGAGACTAGGAATAATACCACGAACATATCGCAGAATACGTAACAATGTAGCCCAATGTGTAGAGCGGGGGGCGAGACATAACTGACTACTAATGTGAACACATATAGATTCTTGGTCAGTAACAGTATGATAAACTAAGGCAACCACCACTCCGATGTAAAGATAGGATCCTCAAAAAGAACCCATCTGTAGAGAGCCTTTAGCATGAGTTCAAAGGAGTATCAACAGTTTTTTGTCATTTGTGAGATTAGCAGAGAATATACAGTTATATACTTAGTGTGGGACCAAAATAGCCTTAGTGATAAAAGGCGGACCTTAATGCCTAAAAACTACCAAAGTGGTACGGCTTTCCTTTCAAATTCACAGAAGGTGATCTTTCACATTCACTAATGGCTGCGGAATTCAGAACCAGATGATCATACTCATCAACATCCACAGACAATCACTCAATACTCGTGCAGGAAGTCAGAACCAAATACGATTCATATCATCAGCATACAACAGAGAAGAACCAAGCCATGAGAAGTGTGACAGACAAACCAGAGATGAATCATGAACACTAGGCTGGAAGCCATCTTAAGAACAACAGCCTAAGAACATGCATACTAGGCCGAGGAGACTGTTTCAAACCATAGAGAGCACGACAAAAGCGACAGTCACAGCCTTGAAGAGGAAAAAGTCTAGGATGAGGACGCAATAAAACCTCTTCAGATAGATATCCATTAAGGAAGGCACTCTTCCACCTCTACTGATAGAGTGACCACTACTCACTGCATCAACAAATTACAGTACGAACATAGTCATCTTAGCTACGGAGCAAAGGTCTCCGAATAATCTATCATGTACCTTGAAAAAACCCTGAGCCACTAACAGCTTTAATCTCGTTCAAAGAACTATCAGAATGAAGTCTCACCTGTCTACCCATTTGCAAACCAATAAGATTTTTGCCATCCGGGAGTAGGAATTAACTCCCAAGTTTGAGTTTTAGCAATGCAATGAAGCTCATCATTCACGGCATCAACCAGTGAGGATCAATTACAAAAGCTTTTTTTTATATGACTTGGGCTCAAAATAGTACGAATACGATCAAGAAAGAACGTTAGAAGATCATAAACAAGTGTTAATACAATCAAATTTTACCCTGGATGACAAGAAACGGAGGAACCCTACGGGTAGGCTGATTAGGGTTCCCCGAGTCAGATTAAGATCCATAGAGCTGAAAGATTGGATCGGAGAGCTGCATGACTGACGAAGTATCTATGGGAGTGGAGGGATTAGAGATGGCAAAGAGGAAGAAGTAGGTGGAGGTTGACAGTCAGAGGCACCTCAGGGGAAGTATCAGGAAGAGGAATATCTGCAATGTCAACTCATAGAGGAATCTTTTTTGTAGGCACATCTAAGGAAAATGGATCGAGATAAATTAAATCTTCCTTGGTAATAGGCGCAACTTAGTGGAAGAGTAAAGTAGGCAAATTCTCAAAGAGTTGAACATGTGAGAAACAACCACTTCTGGTCACAGAGTTCATAACACGATATCCTTTTTGATGATTTCATACCCCAAGAAAACACCCGAGCACTACGCTTAGTATATATTTTTTAAGTAGAAGGACAAAACAACTTATCCAAACACTCGAAAAGGAGTAGTTTCTGAACTTGACATGGAGACACTCATAAGGTAACGACCAGAGTGAAGAGCGAGTAGGCATTCATCAAACGATACTCTGCAGTGAGTAAACTCTTCCCAAATACTGAAGGACCGGAGAAGGCCCAACACAGAGAGCTAGCCGTACGAGCAGATTATGATGCTTTCTCTCAGCCTTATCATTTTGAGAAGGAGTATAGAACAGAAAACTGATGAAAAAGCAGAAAAGGAGGAGTTGTGGATAATTTGAAAAGGAGAAGTGAAAACAAGAAAGACTTTATTAATGGCAAAGCAGACATTTTGGCTAACTTACATCTATTGTCATTCAGAATGTCGCTAATCAGAAATATTTCCCAATCATAATCCGACTTACTAAAGTTTTAGAGGCTCCTAGACAGATGACCTACCCTAGAATGGCC
>VIGQ01002186.1:0-17500 GCA_009663005.1 Actinidia chinensis | reverse complement strand
CAGGCAAGTTGTGGTTGATTGAGATGACGACCTTGCACTACAATGATACATGGGAGTTAGTTTTTTTCCGTCGGAACAATACCATCATTGGCTTTCTGTTTGGGTGTTTTACGGTGAAGTACTTTCCTCTTGGCTGTTGCTAAGGGGTAACTCCCAACATATGGAGTGGGATTATATATACCGATACCTTTCTCTCAGTTGCATATGGATCCATCTGTCTCCTTATCTTCCTTGCTGCCATCTTGGTGGCTTTTTATTTTAGTTGATGTGAAGAATGCCTTTTTTTTCTCCAACAGTGATCTTGATGAGCTTTACATAGAGTAACCCTCCAGGGTTTTGTTGCTCGGGAGAGAAGGGTGTCGAGGCTATCGTCTTCATAATAGTGATGGCAGTTCAACGGTTTTGGTTATGCATCGATATCATTTGATCATTTTGTATTTTCTATTATGATTGGGAGGGGATGACTTGGCGGATTGTGTATGTTGATGATTTATCATCATCAATGATGACACTCAAGGCATTAAGAGTTGAAGACTTTTCTCTAGGGACAGTTTCACACAAGATTTGTTACTAACTTCAGTATTTCTTAGGGTTGACGTTGCATGATCGAAGGAGGGGATTAGCCTATCCCAATGGAAGTAATGTGGTTAGACTTTTGGGGGATCTGTCTTTGATAGGGCCAAGTCAGTAAAAACACGCTATTGATCCTAATGTGAGTTTGTGAGTGAATCAAGGTGAGTCGTTGTCGAGTCCAACCATTACCAAGGAAGTTATGAATTTCACTGCCTCACTATCATGCATCCAGACTTTGCATTTGTTGTGAGTGTGGTAAGTCAGTTTATTTTAGCTCCTCACTCGTCTCACACAAGTCGCTTTTGATGATTGTGAGGTACCTCAAGGCCATCTAGGTCGTGGCTTGTATTATGGTGTACAGACAGTCTCTGCGTGTTGAGGCATTCACTGATACTGATTGGACGGGGTCTCCATCATATAAGGGGTCCCTACTGGGTATTGTACTTTTTTAATGGTAATCTTATCACCTGAGAGTAAGAACAGACAGTGGATGGTGCGATGAGGACTGGAAGCAAGTGATGGGTGAACGAATGGTTTAATTGGTCCACGGTTAAAAGGTGGTGACAGTGGAGTGGGGTTGATGGTGGTGAGAGACCACACGTATGATCGAGGCTAAGTAAGGACCCCAGTGTAATCCAGGTTTGCGACTGGTATTGGGAGGGTTTGACCTAGTCAAGCAGGGTCACAGGATGCGAACGCGGTGCTAAAGAGACTAGGAAAGGGTAGGAAAGGTCCGACTGGTGTGCGTGTGTGGTTGCAAGATGAGTCGTTTATCGAACAGGTTCTGATCAATAATTTGCTTCTGATCGCACAATTTCTGACCGGTGGCTGGTGTTGGGATTTGTAGGGCTAATCGATGGGTACTGTGCCTTGACGGATAGTGGGTGCAATTATTTAGGTTGTAGAAATTCCCTACTAGGATAATCATGATATTGTGAAAAGTGAGATTAGGGTTGAATTAACCATAATAATACATATAATGTCAGATATAGAGAGATAAAAGATTACACATGCAACCCCTCTAATTATTAACTAACTCATGTACTTCAACCCAAACCTAACTAACGTACTACATCCTCCGCTATTCTAAAAAGGGCAATAGAATAAAACACGAGGTAGGGAAGCATGGTGAGATAACTCTAACAAGGTGATGGGACGAGCCACCTTGATGAACTCTACAACGCAGCCCTCCAAGCATAACCCCTATGCCCCTAAATGGGGGGCCATTGGGTCCGCTTTAGGTATCCTGTGCCCAAGGCCTTTTGGGTGAGGGACGCTGGGTGGTCATGGGTGTTTGTGACAAGGGGCTAGATGGTAGGGATGGTCGAGGGCGATGGTTTGGGAATAGGTTAGGTGTGTCAACGATGGGCAACGTGGTGTCTGGGTGATGGGGCAGAGCAGCTAGTGTTGGTGATGGTTTATGGTGGCATGATCCCTGCTTTGATACCATGTAAATTAGAGAAGTTAGATTAGGGTTTCATATTAACCCTATACACACAAAGTAATTATATCGAGAGAGAATGTCAAATACAATACAACCATTGCACTATCACTCTCCGCACCAATATTCACTATACACCTAACTCTCACTACACCCACTACTACCTCCTCCCTAACAACAATCAGTAATATGATAATCCACAAAAAAAAAATCGACTTAATTAAAATATAACTTTAATATACTATACATCTGTTGTGCCCCTGTTGTGAATTTTCCTGTTTTATAGACATGTGCTGACAACCATCTTCCTGTAGTATTCTTGTTCCAATGTCATTGTTCTATTCTTACTCAATTTGAACATTGTGTTGAATAATGAGAAACAAAAAATAAATTGCAAATAATGGATTGCGAAAAAAATTAGAAACAATTTACTTAATTACCTGCATATTGTTGCAATTTTTGACACATAATCAATAGGAGAAAATTTTGTCTTGATTATGAAAAGGCCATCTCACAAACATCCTGAAAACTCATTAACAAATTAAGAGCGTCTTAGAATCAGGAAAGCAACTTTAAAAAAACGAATAATGAAAAATAGTGAGCTCTAGGCATTGACAATTCAAAACCAAAAACTGCTAAATCGATTCGTTCCATTCTCATCTAAATCCACAGTGAAAACCTAAGTAGGCAGCCTGTGAATGCAGTTGCAGCAGCTGAATACACATTGATAGTGTACAAAGATTGGTTCATGATGGCTACCCATACCTCATCAAAAAAAAAATCTTCTTACAAGGATCGACTGTTGCAGAGGCGGATATATTGAATAGCGCTTCAAAAGATCTTACCGTTGCTCTGTCACAACCAAGTAAATCACGTATCATGTTCTCAGTAAGTACAAAGAAATTATATCTTGAACCTCACACAAGTGATGAAGTTGAAGTGTAGTATTACATCTCTATTAATAAACAGAAAAGTAAAGGTCTCTCCTCTCTCCCTCTCTCTCTCTCTCTCTCTCTCTCTCTCTGACGCTGTAGACACCAAATTAAATTGGTATCTTTATGTAATCAGTTAGTTACGAAGAATTTATACTGAGCCTCACGAGTGATGTAAGTTGAAGTGTAGATTTACACTCTATTAACAAACAGAAAAGTCAAAAGGTCTCTCTCTTATCCCGTGTGTGGGACGAGAGCACAGACACAAAAGGCCAATGAATCCCCCTTCCCGGTCCTGTCCCCCAACAAGAGAGAGAGAGAAGAGGAGACTAACCTGACCAGCATCAGTCATATAACTAATAACTCAAAAGAAAGAGGAATAGTCCAAATATGTTCAGCAGTACACAACCAAGTAGCCCAACCTGCAAAATTCAAGCAGAGAGTAAAGTAACGACTCCGAAGAAACTTCTCGAGAAAAAGGTGTTTGATGAGAACCACAATTTGAAACACCATCAGAACACTTTTTTTGTTATAATTAATTTGATTACAAAAAGCATCAAAAAGGGGATGTCAGGCCAGATCCACACAGCAAAAAAAAACTATACTGACAGCGTCCCAAGAGGACCCAAACAGACCCTATACACTCTGCATTTCTAAAATTTCAATAAAAACAAACTAAGCCAGGTTGGGTCATATCCCCACATGTCCAGTACAAAAACAGAACTCTAAGGGAATAAAGGGGATAGTCATCCACAAGAAAGCCTCCATTTAATCGTTGTGTACCCGAAAAGCCATTTCAGATGACTTCCCATCCTATGTTATAAATTTGGTCTACTCTATAGCTAATTTTAAGTTGTTATTCAAGTAAAAAAATAATAATCAGAGGATAATAGAGGAAAAAGGACAATAAACAGGGGATTGGGGGGAAGAAACAAAAACAAATGAATGATTTAAGGCTCGGTAGGAAAGTGCTTTTCTAGTTAGTCAAAAAAATCTGTTCTCATTCCTTTACCCATAACGTAAAAGAAAAATCTAACGCATAACACACAATTCAGTCGGTCCCAAGGTAGCGAAATTTCTTCTCGAAAAACACCACAGAAAGGATAATAAGACTTACTTTTCGAGTCATGTTAAAGGATATTGATTAACCTACCCAACTTTCCAAAACGTAGAGCAAAGAGCCTTTTCCTTCATTGCCAATCAAATAACTAGATACATGATTGGCCTTCTCTGAGAACCGCACGCCTGGAGTTATTGGCCACAAGATTCTCCATGATGTTGACTTTGCATAAGTGGGACAGCTTGACAAGAATCTAAAAAAAAGTGTGACACACAAGGACAACAAATAATTATCTAATGTTTATACCCAAAAAAGTTATTCTACCACTTGAAAACAGTCAATCATATTTTTAGAAAACAGCCACAGAGTGTGCTGGGTTTATTGCGCTGCCAAGAGACAAATCCTAAATTAGCGATTTAAAAAGCTTGAAAACTAGTAAAATATTAGCTGATAAAGGTAGGATGTAGAAAGTAGACACTTCCAAGTTTGTAGGAATTGAGACACTATATTGGTAATTAAATGAGTTAAAACATATAATTAATATCAAGCATTAACTTACTTGGCAAAATCAAATGTAAACCGATCTACAATTTATAGCTTAGGAATTCCTAATTTCACTCTGGTGAAATATTTCTAAACCTAGATTGGCCAATACTAATTGAGGAAGCACACTTTGCCCAAATCTAATTGCAGCGCCTTTTGACATGCCAATTTCTTGATTTATCCATGTTTGTAATTTCAATTTGGAGAGAACACCAAAGCAAGTAAGTCCTTTTCAGAAAAAAAGGTAACATCAACTCTTGCCTTAATGGACCATGTTCTTTAAAAAAGGCTACTACTATCGTCATATGAATACTGGAGATGCTTTCTTCGCAAGGAGGATCTTTAAAGATGGGACAAGGTGATTAGTATTTCGGATTTCAGGAAATTATTCTCCACCTGGCCTTGAATTTTATCGAGGTTCTTCTGAATAAGGCTCATGAAAGGAATTATGAGATTTGATACTCCAAAGGAAATATAAATCTAAGCTGATTACTTGTATTTGGCCTAAATCATTAGATACCTTTGGCATTATACAACCAGCACATGAGGTGGGCTGAATAATACGCTTCATAGAATTCAAGAAGCGCATCCCGTATTCTTTCTTTTTTTGGCAATACCCTCCAAGTCTTTGCGTTACCTATATATTTAGCACAGTATCCGAACTACATAATCTGTTTCTATATACTCAAAAAGTCATTTTAAGTCGTATAAATGAATCAAAGATCCTGTACCAAAAACAAAAAAGAGAGAATCAATGATCAATACGAAGACCAGAGCTTGTCCCCGGAAAACCATTGGCTCATACCCAATCAGTGGTCGGCACCACAGCTGTGTTATAAATCTCTCTCCCACTATCTATAAACGCACATATGAATTTATATATCAGTACATAAATAAACCTAAGAAAATCATCTTAGAGAAGGCATTATATCTGCGTCTATAATCAGGGAGGCCCCATAGGCAATTGTGGATATAAGGATATAAAAACTATCCTCTAGAGGGAAAAAACGACAATAGACAGTGGCGTTAGAGTGGTGTCCGGTGGGAGGATTGTGAAGCGTGGATCAAGTCAAAGGCTTTAACAAGAAGAAGAGAGTGGTACAAATAGAGGGTCAAAATGGGGGGGGGCTCGGGTGGGTTTAGGTTAAAATCGGGTGGTGAGTTGTATATGGCCAGCTTGGATATGGGTTAAAACAACCGGAATCCAATATTGTGCTTGTTCTTGATGGAAATATATATATATATTTATATATATTTATATTATAAATAATATATATATAAATATTCATTTACTTAGGTTTTATTTTTAGCATCGTTTAGGCTATTTTTTTAATTTTTTGCCCTGATTTGGTTTATGAATTTTTTCGTCTTTATGATTTAAACAATCTAAAATCTCATCTAATTGAAAAAAAAATTCACTAAACACAAAAAAAAATCATTTTTACTCGACAATTAGCTCTAAATTTTGGTCTTTAATGGATTTTTCTATTCAAATTTGACTCTAAACTAAATTCTATCCTCAAACCTTTAGTTCCAAACTTTTGTCTCATTTTCATTGACACTCAAAAAAATTTCATTTTTCTCATGTAAAAAACACATACATTTGGCACTTTAAACTGTATTGAATACTTCCAAAAAATTGTCTTTGCATTATTAAAACTATAATAGGGTTCTATATTAAGTTGCAGAAGTTTTAACGTGATATAAGGGTTGCAGAGTGGTTAATTCTTTTGTCTACTTGATAGATATTGTTGCGCGAGTTTAGTGACAAAGGAGTTTTCCTTTTTTTTTTTTCATCACCCAATAAGTACCCATTTTCATCTGTTTGACCGGGGGTTTAAAGTGGGTTTAATGTGATGAACCCAATTTCAATCCAGTAAGCATTTGGGGAGGGTTTAAGAGTGTCCTTAAATAGGCGGCGTTAGTGGGTTTGGTGTTGGTATTTGCCACCTCTAGATATTAAATATGGTTCCCTAGGGGGAAGAATCTACGACCTGACCCGTTATACACTGGGTCCCATCATCATACAGGCTGCCAATGAACGGCCAGTGAAATCTCATCTCACTAAAGACTTTATAATTACTCAGTTTAGGATTTACTAAATCATTCAACATTACATTGCTGTGAATGAAATTCATGACAAAAACATCCCAAAGAATTAGAGCTTGATGTGTCACTACATTCAAATGAATGTAAATATATAATCTATCGGACATGTTTTATACACAAAAAACCAACACGGTTCTGCACAAATGGCGCAACCGTCAACACTACGATATCAGTTTAACCATTAAAAAACTATACAGGAACTCAAACATTAAAAGTCCGTAAAACTATCACATAGTTACAGGACTATCAAAAACTCAGCACGCTAGGGTCACTACCCTCAATGGCGTTCCCCCTCATTTTGATACTTGAAATGAGTTACGATCGGACAACGTCTTAAGCATAGGGCCTAGTGTGAGTCAGGTTATATAAAACATACATGACCAATGAACCTTTAACGAAAATCAAGTTCGTTTAAAAACAAGAAATGAAACCACTTTTTGCAATCCATGGCTCAACTAGGCAAACCCTTGACATCAGTCAAGATACAAATTATACAATCAATCCTCCATGGGACTCATGGCTAACGTACGCCAATAGACATCAAGCTTTTAAATTCATTTACAATTGACAATTTGCGAAACATCTAACCGTTTCAACGAATACCAGAACATCGGAAGCAACCACACCTCTGGTATAAATTAATCCCATAATCATCATGGTCATGATTCCTTATTACATCAACCATGCTATATTCTCCCCCTAGCAAACGGGAAATCTATGGAACTATGTGTCGGACTTAAACTACTTTCAAAAAATATAATTTTCATATTTCATGGTACTTATACAAAACAAATCATGCTTTTAAAACATAAAATATACAGTTTAAACAAAAGCCATGCTTCAAAGCATAAAAACAATTACTTTTATGCTATGTAATACATAAACAAGACTCACTCGGGCTTAATCCTGTGTTCTTTTCGAGTTCTTTTTCTTTTTCTAACTCTCTGTTTCTCTTTTTTTAGTTCATCTGTCTCGTCTTTCTTTTCCTTAAATCTCTTTCTTTTCTTCTATATTCTGTTCTTTGTTTCCTTTACACTAAGTTTACATAATATAAAATATATATCCAGCAAGGCTTAGGAAAGGAAGATCGCATGACTTGCCAATGTAATTGGTAAAATTACAATTCAGCCACCCAATTTAAGTACTTATTATGTATCTAAACTTAAAATCCTCTTCTTTTATCCTAAAAAGTATGATCTTTAATTTTAATCCCAAAAGTATAAAGGTTAAATTAATTCCAAAAAATTCTATTTGTAATAAAACAAGGTAATTAAGGGGTCGGGGTTTACAAGAAGATTGTTCTGGAGGGATCTAAGAAGCACGGAATACAACTCAGACACAGACAAGGACACTACATGGACATGCAATTTTCTAAAAATTATGATACGGTTATGTTGGACAAGTTGAATAAAATAATGAACCACATATTTTTTAAAATAAATAAAATAACAAGAAAAGATGTTTATACACAGAAAGGCGTAGCCTTTAAGATTTGTTAAATTTCAGCATCAAATTCATAAGTGAACCTTGGACTAACAGATCCAATGAATTTATTACAAGAAAGAGAAATGAGCATTGTACCCTATTTTTTGGCAAATAAGCAAAACCAATGGAATTAATGAATGTAAGCCATTTTTTTTGCCTACGTATGTCTTTTATGGCTCGATAACATTCTCTAATTATTACACTTATTCTTAAGAAGCACATATGGACAAGGATCTAGCCAAGGACACAGATGTTCATAGGGAGGACACGCCGTTGTCCGGGATGTGCCCATAATGTGTTGACGAAACCAAATAAAAAAAATAGACACGCCAAGTTGCCCTGTCCGACACGATTGAAGTAAGGAGCATAAGAGAAAACACTTGAGAAGTAATAAATGGGTCTTAAGAATGGAGTAATGATAGAAGGAGGAGGGGTTTGAAGACTGCATTGCGATTTTGCTTTGAATCTTCTGATGGGCAACCTTTTTTGTTTTCTCCTTTAGTTCTTTTTTTTAGAAGTTGTTTTATCATTTCTTTTGCCTTTCTTACTTTTTTGCACATGGTTTTTGTTTCAAGTTCAGTTATGGTCTATAGCATATAAAATATGTGGATGATTATCCTGGTAAATTTTAAATCATCACAGTTTGATTAATGAGAATTTGAATGATGAATGATGTGGCAGTATGTTAGGGATGTGCACTGGTGTGTTGTCTTCTTCTTCTTCCTCCCTCTTCTCCATCAGATTGCCTACCTATGCTAGGAGGACTCTAGGGAACCAACATCTTAAATTCTTCCCAACTAATGATGTCATTAAAAGAGACCAAGAGCGAAGATAGATAAGATTATCTAGTGGCAGGGGAGAGCTTGCACGGATTAAAAACCATAGGGCAGCAAAAGCTCTCCATATACTGCACTTTTCCTACTAGAATCAACTTGAGGTAGATCAGATGTGGAGTGGAGATGGTCGTCAGAAGATGTTAGATGGTTGGAAGGCATTTGATTCTAATGGTTATTGTGGAGAACAGAGGCAGTTTTCTCATATTGAAAGGAAAAGGCAAATGGTTTTCCAGGGCATTTATTATGCAATGGTTGCGTGTGAGAGAGAAACTTAAAGAGACCTATAGGAGAAGGGCGAATAACCAGGGTGGGGGAATGCCAAATCCTGATGAAAACAAAAGGGAAAGTGTTCTTGAATTCATTTTTTTTGGTTTTTGTGTTAAGAATGTGAATGGTTAAAAACTATATCCATGCAACGTATTGTCATGGAACAAAATCTGAGAGTGCCCTCTCCTTTTTAACAAATGAACCTTCTACATAAATTGTCCATTTCCGTTTTGAATGTCTAGATAAATTACATGCTGCAAGTCCTAAGCCCATTATGTGTGTTTTACTTCTCTTAATCCCATACTTCAGCCCAGAGGAGAAAAACCGGGCTGTCAAAACTTTCATCCTTAATGTCACCAATATGTGTCCTCGTTAAAAACTGGACCAAACATTCATACAGAGGGATCAAGGCTTACTTGAATCAACAGAAGAGCATTTTTGATACGAGGCAGAAATATTCACATAATGCAGTCTCTACACAAAATGAATTACGTACTCAGAAAATCTGGACACCTACAAAGAAATCTAAGTACCTGAATACAAAAGTGTGACCAGTAGTGAAAAAGAAAATAGTGGCACCTAATTGACCCACTCATATGTACTATATTTCACTTTGATCGCAGGAATGTATCTATGTATACATAATCCGAAAAATGTACTCAGAAGCCTTAATTTTTTTTTTAAAAAAAATATGCTCTTCTCACTTTAATTCCAATGGATAATCCTATTACACAAACATAAAGAAAGAACATAGTACAAGAGAGAGATTGCAGAATCCATTAACATCTAAAGCCAAATTATACCAAAAACCTACAGAAAAAGGAAGAAAATTGCCCTGATTATTCATAAATAAAGATATTTGCGATATCCATAATTAGGCAGAAAAAAAAGGAAACAGCAAAAACAATGATTGACTGCTAATTGTAGTTCCAATCGCCGTTTAAAACGACCTAAGTTGGCCCTAGATTAGTTTAATTATTCTTTTATTGTTTTTGTACTTATAGTGTAATGGATGATGTCTGAGACCATTGCAGGTTAGGATGATTAAAAAGGAAGAAAAGAAGTGAAAAAAAGGCAAAGAGGAAAAAAAAGTGCATCTGGGTTCGAACGCGAAGCAAGAAGGAATTAGAGTGTTTTTCGAACTCTGGAAAAACGTTCAATTTTGGCACTGACCGTCGAACGCTGGATCAAGGCAAGTTTGGGCGTTCGAACGCCAAGACGAAAAATGTGAAAAACGGTCGAACTCCCTTGCTTAACAGTGAAAAGTGCGAGACTCTTGAAAGTTGAGATTTTGCCTAAGGTTCGAACGCCAAACTAAAGAGGAATTGGGCGTTCGAAAACGCCAGAGAAAAAGTCAAAAATTGTGCAGGACCGTTCGACCGCCCGGAAAAAGCAAAAGATCAGCGTATCGGGAACGCTATCAGGGCATCCCACCGGTATTTTGGCCATAACTTTTACTTCCGATATCCGATTGAGCTGAATTTTAACGCGTTGGAAAGAAGATTTAAAGGCTACATTTTGTCTCTAATAGGCATGCTGATTCGATCTCTAAAGTGGGTCAAATAGAAGATAACACACGTACGGGACAGATTAGAAGTTTGAGTTTCCTAATTCTACTAGATTCTAATTTGTGTTGCTATAAATACTTCCTTATCTTATTATGCACGGAAAGATGCTTTTATTACTTTAGTGTTAGGGTTTCTTTGAGTTTTTTATTTAGTTCTCATATTTCTTAGGTTTACATTATTTTTGTAATTACGTTCAAGTTTTCATTAATTAAATAAACTTGTACCGTAATTGCTTCCAATATATCGTGTTTGTTTTTCTTAGCCATGCTTGGCTAGTGTTTTCTAACTTGGATTGATTGTGAGATGATTGGGGGATCAAGTGAAAATGGACAGGCAAATTTAATATCACCGATTTATTTCTGATTTTTTATTCTTCTTCTCTTTCGTTTTAGATTCTTCGAAAAACTAGGAGTTCCTATTATGTCGGTAATACATATGCGTGGATTGCTACCTCAGTCTATTACGTTGCCTGAAACGTTTATGCGTTTGAGGTGGGTTCATCATATGTGCTACATGAATCGATTGATTGCACGAGCCTTGATGATAACAACCAGATTTATTCTAAGTAACGTTAGATATGAATTGCTAGTCAGTATATATGCTGCCTTGTAACGTTTATGCGTGAGTTGGGTTCATTATTTGTGCACGAATTGAAGATTGAAAAAACAACGGTTGTTTGAAAGCAAAATTTTCCGAACTCCAAGACCCATGGATGTGTCGAAGGATTTGAGTTATAAGAGCCTCCATGGATTCCGAGAAACCTAATTGATTGGATCAATTGATTCCGAGTCGTTTTTATTATCAGTTTAAATCAGTTTCAATTATTTTTTTAACTTTAGAAATCGTTAAATCAACCCAAAACTAAAGGTCCGATTTTGTTTTCTCTTTTTGAAGCATAAGTTAGGATTAAACTTAGGATGAGGCTATAGTTTTAGTATTCTGGTTTTCACCCCCCCTTGGCACTACTCCGTGTGGGATCGAACTCGTACTTCGAGTTTTATACTACTCGCGAACCCGTACACTTGCGGTAAAGAATTCACTTTGGGACGAATCAAACAACTTACCTTTTTGCATAAGAAAATTTTTTGAAAACAAAAGTCTTCAAGTGAAACACGAGTATGTGCCATTACCAGATCAAGAAGCAATGAAAAAAAGAATCATTCCTAATACTCACAGGTAAGAAGGCATAGATGGCTCTGATAACATAAGCTGAAAACTTGGATGGTACCAAAGTAGCTATGGGTAAAGTAACCTGTGCATCATCAGCTGGACCGGATTAAATGATGTGAAACATAACAAAAATTGTGAAAAACCAAACTGTGAACTTATGGAATGGATGACTCTCCAAGATAGATGGTGAGAAGAGCTGCCACAGAATAATTCATTAAAGAAGTATTGGAGGTACTTCTCTAATGAAAGGCCAAACTACGAAGTGTAATTCAAGAGGCAATCTCTCTCATACGAAGAAAACTATTTTAATACAATTCTGAAGCACGATGTGCTGAATAAAGAGAGACATAATAGTGGATCAAGAATCTTTTAAGGGATATAAACTCATTATTCAATGTTCACAAGGTAATCTATGGCCATAATCCAGCATTTCTTCGCTATACTTTCTTAGTCAACTAAAAAACAGAAAAAACAACCCACTTATCAAAGGATTAATAAATAATAGCCAGCAAGAAGCACAGACAACTCTAAGAAGGTTCCATGTCAGTGTTTCATATGTTGGGCACCGACACTCGTGATACACACCCCCTCGGCACCGACACTCGTGATACACACGTTGTTATTATTGTTTAAATTGTTTGACGAACACTTGGGGGCGATTGTAAGACATTACAAAGTTTTGATATACTGATACATAAAAATAACCTGAATTTCTACATGTGGTCATCGAGAACTCGTGCTCTACTATACATATCTTATTAATTTACTAATTCCCTTCAGTCTCGTACATGTCAAAACTGGTTCAGATTGTAATTGCAAATCTTATTACGATTATTTTACTTTTCTAGTTGCAATTCTCTATCACCCCCACCCCCCATCACATATAGTGTGGTTTTCTTGTAATTCTTGAAAACACTTGTGACTTGAATAAATACACAAGTTCCTCTCCCTCTATCTTCTTCACCTGAACGCCCTATTTCTCTAGTGCTGTGTTTTGAAGATCATGCTCTATAGTCTAGCTGGGACAGATGTGATGACGTTCAGATACCATGGCGACTAAAATTAGTTCATATTTTCAAAACACAAAGGTAATACAGTGGGTTTCTTATGAGTTGTGAGCAAGCACCTATTTTCAACTCATGTCGTGGAACTGTAGATTTTTTTTTTTCTGAGAGATGGAGCATAGATGCAGTTGGCATCGCTGGCAGTTGTTCATTGTCTCAATGTCTTAGATTCGCATCCTCCTCCCTTCCCGTTGGTTTTGTACCCCCTAAACTGGATTAACACCAACCTCAACTATGTTTTCCTTTGTCAACAAGAATGGCCCTGCACTCAAATAGTTCCTACAAGCCTATCTCTCACCAACTCCCTATTAGCATCCAGCCTCTTTCGGCAATTTCACCACATGGCACTGCCTCCTGCAAGAGAGAGTGAGTCCGGACTTCCGGAAGCCCCTCTCATATTCACACATGCAGTCACAACACATCAAATAAAGTTACTAAGCCTTGCCCAGAATATTTTCATTAAGTGATTTTAATATATCACATATCATATACATCTTATTGCGAAAAACATCAATTTATATTTGAAAACAAAGGTAATACCTTGGGTTTTCTTATTGTCATTATGAATTGTGAGAATAGCACTATTTTTCAGCTTATAAGCTTATGCATGCAACTGTAGATTTTTGTTATTATAATATATCAATATCAATATACTAGATATATAAAAATATATTTCCTGTTTTGTAAAAGAAAAATCTTTTTGTCCGGGTGTCCCCCTTGTATAATGTCTGCATTCTATAGAATGGCATGTCAGTGGTTTTTCTGTTGTTGGTGTCCGTTTATAAGGAAAAGCAACTTTGGAAGATTCAATCTCCACTCCTTTTGTTCCTTTTCTTCTATCTTTTGGGTATGTCTCCCCTCCACTCAATTTCAATATTTGCTGAAGCAAATTCTAGTTCCATCTCCAGTGATGATCCAACAAGGAAAGAAAAACGCAGATACGTATGAGAATAACTTCCAAGGCAACAAAGCTTCTCCCCATTTGGCTACATTATCATCTCATCCCTCAACTTCCAGGACATCTCGCCCGATAACCAAGTGCCAACAAAATATCTTGTTAGGAGGACACCTCAACAACACATTCCCAATAGAGTTTAGTCGCCTAGACTCATACAAACTTGCATTATACTTCCATTTTTCTCACAAAACATCCAGGGCAGTATCAAAAGCCCTTCGGGCCATCAGGGCCATATACGACATTACTTTGGAAAACAAAAAGAATGAGTACTTGAAACTCATGCCTTCTATCAGGAGTCAAAAACATCACAGTAAACCTGATGCAGAAATCTCCAAATAAAATGCACCTAAATACTTTGTCCCAAACCATAACGGACACTTGGGCAGATTGAGGTATATTTTAGAAGGTGCAATAGAGGAATTGTTCCCAAACTCCTACAGCCTTACTTTGCGCTTTGAACTGTAAAATGAATGAAACGATAGCGACAAACATCCAAAAACATGCATATACATTAATGCGGATATAGAAGAAAAAAGGATGAGTAGAGAAAATAACACTCTAACTATAGATAGGGCATCACATCACAATTCAATCAAAGTCTTCAGTATCTGACAATAATGACCCCCTCAAAAAAGTAAATCAACAATACAAGAGATAATGAAATGAACGTGTCGGACCAATTTCCATTTTCACCACTGGTGATTACTAAAAGGCCAAAACAAAGTTAGCACACGCCATTAGTGGAGACAAATTCTCCTGGTTCATCGGTATAATCTGCACTGAATTATTTTGGTATTCTGCACATTATAGGGATAAGTGGTATGGACAATAAATCCAGATTCTCGAAAGGAAGGAATAATCTAGCTTGCAAAATGGAACTGCTAACCAGATTCAACCAGATTTACTGCCCCCAATGATAGCATTCTGGCGACATGTCAGGTTTTTCTATAAACAAAAACCGTGCAAATCTGGAAAGCAAACACGTTAGCTTTGAGGCCAAAAAACATTTGTAGAGCACAGATAATTTGACATATAACGGAAAGAAAAACATAATCTACCTGTCCAAAGTTCTCCTCCACAACAGTCAGAATAAATCCAAACGAAAGATGGAGCATTGAGCATGTCCCTTTACCTTACACTTGATGTCCGCTACATTCTGTTACTCAGGATAAAACCCCCGCATCAAAAACAATGTATTTTGAGTTAGTATCGAACCACAAAACGATCATCCAACCATTATCCGAAGGGAAATATCTCTTTGAAATTTGATTAAGAGAATTACAATGGCACAAAAAATATAACTGAAAAACAAACAGGTATAATACAAAAATGACCAAATACCTCAACAACAAATTTAGTCCATAAATACTCGCATTAGAAAACAAAATACAGAAAGAAAAAATTAATCATATACGCTTTCAAAACCACAATATATTTCGGAACAAATTTTTTTTTTTATAAAAAAAGAGAATAGAAAATAACAAAAAAGAGAGCTAATCCCATGCTTTTTTAATTGAACATTCACTCCTTCAAGTTACTCCTAAGAATGCATCTGATAACTGTCACAAAAGAAAATATTTCCCCCACCAATTACCCGACCGGATAAGTGACCCAATTATAATAAAAATCAAAAATAAAAATTCTAAATCTAGAATTTCCTAAATAAATTTCGACATAAATTTTCTATGTATTTTGATTAATATCATAGTCCCACTGCTTCAATGACCATTTGATAATATAAAATCACAATAATAACAACCATCCCTCTCATAAAGCCATTCAAGCTTATAATACTCAGCATCAAGTCTAAATTTTTACAATGATAAGTATTAAGGCGGCCATCAAACCAAAGAAGTTAAATTCTCAAAAGTAATCCAACATATAATGTATTAGTACCAACAAAATTTGGAATGCAGTACAATTAGCTTAGTAGTTGTAAATTTTAGTTTGTTCAGCTATAATCTGTTCATGAGAGTCTAGTTTGAGTCTTTTAAGCTTTAAATAATAGGCTAGAGCTATTGATTTTTTAATGCAAAATCGTTTTGGTATCAGAGCGCTTTGGTATTCTAAACGGTAAATTGTCGCCTGAGAACCGCCGGAAAAGCTACCGAAGCCCTAGTTTTCAACCGGACGGTTTGCCGCAGATGATTTCCCACATCAAACCACGAAATTAGATTTGACCTCAATTTCCTTAATTCGAGAAGCCTCGATTAGTCATTTTCGAGCCCCTGTCGCATTCAGATTTGAGTTGTTCGAGCATTTTTTATTTTGAATGAAATCTAGAGTTAACCTCGTCAAATCGAACCAGACTTCTCTGAAAATCGACTGTATTGAGGTGAATGGACCTCAACAGCCCTCGAATCGAGCCCTATAACATCGGGTCGCGACACAATTTTGGAAGTGTGTCGAGTCTGCGATGCGTCGATTTGCGCCAGAACAGCTTCGAAAAACTTTGTTTCCATGCTTAAACAGAGTTTTAATAAATTTAATTGCCTCAGCAACCTTCGAATTGACGATCGAAGATCTAGCTTGTCGATTGCGACTTCGATTTGAAGCGTCAAGCGTGCTCGAGTTCCGATTATCGCGGCGATTACTTCGATTCGACCAAAACCTGTTTGAATCTTGACTTTCGAAACTGTTTAGGCTGAGATTTGTGTTCGATTGTGTGCAATTGATCTTCGATTGAGGTGTGCGAGTGGTTTCGACTCACCCAGATCGGTACTGATGGCGGGCCAATTTTGACCAGGTTTGGGCCACTTTGACCAATTTTGTCCGAGTTGACTGAGCTTGTCATTTGCTATGAACTGGCTAAGAGAAAGAGAAAATGAAGATGAAGAATAAGAGAAATTAGGGTAAGTCCTAATCGAATTTTCGTGGTGAACCAGAGTTGTAATCCACCTTGGTGGAAGGAAAAATATGCTAATTTGAATCACATGAATGAGATTTTAGAATAAGTTCGACAATGTTTATTTGATTGAGGAAGGTCCAATATTTGCAACTAACCCTTCAAGGTGGTAGGTGGTGATGAATCTGAGGATATCTATTTGAACAGATCCCTTTTAATCCTCTGGATAGATTCGATTACAGAAGGAGGAGGACATCATCATAAGAACTTTTTCAAATTCTATGAAAGGTACCATCCCAATGAAATTTTGGATTGGTAAACAGTCATTGATTTGTTTAGAGTATTATGAAGTTCCGAATCGAGAAAGGTTAAATTAGTATCTAACAGAGTTTTTTTGGAGGTGGAAGCCCAATTGTAATTAAATAGGCAAACAAGTATAATTTTGGAAAATTAAATGTAAATCTTCAATATTTGAAAATATAAAATTTAAATAATTAAATTGTAAATTTACACCATAAATACAAAGAAGCAAAATACACGTTATTTAAATAAAATTTAATGTATGTTATGTTCTACGTATTAAATTTTTACGAAAATATGAATTTTTACCCGAAAACGTTTATTATAGAAAACTAGAACACATTTAATA
>VIGQ01002180.1:0-10673 GCA_009663005.1 Actinidia chinensis | reverse complement strand
TAAAAATATTTTGACCTTTGTTTGATTATTTTTAACAGAAAATAAGTTTTTTTGATCGTTTTTTTAATATAAAATTAATTTGAAAATAAATTCTTTTAAAACCAAAAATTATTATTTTTGAGAAAATATTTTTTTACTAAAATAGTTTGTTTTGTTTTTAAAAAATAATTTGTTCAAACAGTTTTATTGATACCTAAACAAATTGTTTTGCAAAAAAAATATTATTGTTCGCCCCTCTTTTTTTTCCCCCCGACCCTCCCCGCCCTTCTTGTTCCCTTTTCCCCCGCCCTTTTCTCTCCTTCCCTTTTTTTCCTTTCCTTTTTTTTTCCCTTCTTTTTCCCCTCTCATCTCTTCACCCCTTCACCCCCCTTCTTCCTTCTCCCGCGCCGCGCGAGGGCCGCGGCGCGGCGACGCCCTTGCGCGCGGCGCGTGGCCGCGCCGTCCTTCCTGCCTTGGGCCCCCCCCCCCCCCATTGTCGCCCAGATTTGTTGACACGGGGCTCCCAAGTGTGTTAACCACGGACGCGCGATTAGCTCTATTTGGTTTAAACAAACTCAATCAGGAAGCTATTTATATTTTTTTAAATAAAAATATTCATTTATATTATTTCTGTTTTCGTAAGAACAAAATTGTTAATGATCGCTTTATGATTACAATAATGATAGATAGAATAATAATAAAATAAAAAATAAAATCAAGGACGAAATGATTTATACACTCCTAAAATTGATTTCCTCTGTCTGCACTCTAAAATTTTATAAAAGTAGAAGTGTAGAAATCACAACCTATAGTATTGATTTCTGTACGCCTATTTGAAGTGCAAAATAATTTGAGGAGTGTGAAAATCATTCCCTAAAATTCATGTTTCAAAAGTTAATTTTTTATTAAATTTATGCTCTTATACATATGAATTTGTGTGGCACCCTACTTATTAATATTTTCAAAAAGTCTAGAGCCTTCTAGTTTGGCATCAAATTTTCTTGCTGTTTTAAAATCACAAATAAAATCCTACCTATAATATGGTACACGTTTAACTTAGTTTACAAAAAATTTAAAAATAGGATCATTGTCCAATTAAAAAACTTGATAGAATGCAACAATACTCCATTCACCAAAATAAAGGGTTGAAGATAACATTGACCTCTCTGAGGTTCGCTTAAAGACAAAAGTCCTGAGGTTTTTGAAAAAAGATACAACCCTCCCTTGTCAGAGTTTGTCCCCAAACGATGTTATTATTCCTTGTAAAATTACTAATTTATCCTCACAATCTATGGACAATTACTATATTGCACCAACCGGAGCAGGGGGAGGCTCCCTCTCGTCTCTCTCCGTCTCCTCAGCTCAAGTCGCCTCCTTTTTTTTGTTCTTGTTTATTTTCTTTTTTTTTATTAATTTTTTTAATAATATTTTTTTATTAAATTTTATTTCTTTTTTTTATATTTTATTTTTCTTTTTGGATAAACACTTTTTTTTTTGAAATTTACCAGTTTTTCTAAAAAATTTTTTTTTAAAACAGTTAATCAAAAAAATAGTTAAAAAATAATTTTTGAAATATATATTTTTATTGAAAACAGTTTCATAAAATATAACAGTTTTTTTTAAAAATAAAAGTTATTTTTTTTAAAACTAAATATTTTTTTTTTCAAAATAATAATTTTTAAAAACTATTTTCAGAATTAAAAAACAATTTTTTGCAAACCTTCATTTGATTATTTCCTTCATTATGCTTTCACAAAAATGGCATTGTTTGTGTCCGCTTGGGAATAGTTTTATTTTAGTTCTATACTGAACTATAAAAACTTTTTTTTAACCGCTATGTTGATAAGGAAAGTTTACCTTAACAGCTTGGCTACTTTAATACTTTTTTTGAGGATTAAAAGTCGCCTCATTTTATCCTTTAATATTTTATTTTATTTTTTTTTTTCCATAAAATCTTGATCTAACAACAATTTTCGGATAATTATAATAGTGTAAGTGATTGTGTTTGTAACTATCAATGAAATCTTTATTTTTTCAGTTTCCCTCTGATTAGATGATCTGAAAATGTATTTTTTTTTAAATTTCAAAATAATCAACATCAAAAAAACAATCTCTCGCTAATTTTGTTTTTTTCAACACAAATATCTATCTCTCTAGATTGTGTGATCCAAATACATCGTTAAAGAACTAGATAGAATCCAGCTCCTTGAGAGGCAATCTCTTTTCCTCTCCGAAGTCAAAATACATTTTAAGGAACTAACGAACAAATAAATATTATTTAAACGGGCATTGACGGCCTAGCCTCATTTAACGCGGCAAGCAAATTGTCTACCCCTTGGGGGACAAACTTAGGGATCAAAGAATATTGCTTCACCCAGATTTAAAGAAGCACGAACACAGTGTATCTTTACGTTTAAATTCGATAGAAATATTGAAAAAATTTACCTCACCCAAATCTAAAAAATAGTAAAACATCCAATGGGCCAGTAACCTAAAAACGCTAGGTAAGTTTGTTTGAGTTTTTGATTATTTTATTTTGAGTTGTTTTAATTTTTAGTGAATTTTTTTCACATGTTTGCTATCAAAATTAATATTTTTTGGTTTTTCTTGACGAGAGATCTCCCAAAATATAAATTTTTTAATAATTTAGAAAAAAATTCACTAAATCTATTTTTTCATCTTTAGTAAACTTTTTTTCAGATTAAAATAATTTTTTTTTTATATTTTGGACTTCTGTCAATAAAAAGAACCGAGAAAGTAAAAAAAATTTAACCCACAAAACCAAGAGCGGTGAAAAATAAATACTAAAATGAAAACCTCAGAAAAAAACCAAAATAGATATAAAAAAATCATATAGTTTTAAAATAATTTTTCACTGTCCAGGTTCTTTTGACAAAAGTGTAATTTTGACAAAAGTTTGACTTAGTTCAGGGACAAACCCGTCTGGCCGTTTCCTTTTCTTGTCGCTTTCGGGGGCATGTATTTATATGTATTGATGTTGCTTAAAAAAAGAATTAGAAAAGAAATGAAAGAAATCAAAAGAGGAAAGAAGGGCGAGTGGGAGAGACGGTTGAGGAGCAATCAAAGAAAGAGAAATCAACATTTGAAAGGTGAGTGTTTTTAAGTTTTGTATAAACTTTAATTATTTTTGATTATTAGTGTTTATTTGAATTAATTTGAGTATCACTAAATCGTAATATGTGGGTTTTGGAATTAGTTTTAAACAACAGAATTATATGTGTGAAACATTAAATTTTCTAAAAGTGGGTTTTGAGTAGATAATTAGAATTCAATATTATTGTGTATTGAATAAGTGTGTGTATATATATATGTATAATATATATATCTATATATTATTAGTATTGCCCTGTGCGCCTATGTGGTATGGCACAACTCTGGTGGCAAGTTAGAATTGAAAGCAAACAAGTCTGCAGGGCTTTGGCTAGTAGCGGTGGAGGCCTGTTTACTTATCTGCACCCAATTGAAAATGGTTAATCGGATGGGTTTTTAATTGGTGAATAGTTGCTTTTCGATGTTTTCTTAATGTTTGAAATTCGTTATAATGGTCATATTGGTTATTCTAAAATTAGAATGACGTATTGCATAAAGTAAGATCGGCTAGTGATAATGAGTGCGTTCTGTAACGATCAAACAGTGAAAAATGGTCCTATCCGGCGGTTGAAAATTTACTAGTTGTAATTGATAGCATTTAATGCGAATCCATCAGCTATATTATAACAGTTATAGGCTTGGATTATTATGTGGAATTATTTTTATTATCGGTATAACATTTTTTCTTTTTTCCTTTCGGATTAGATATGACATACAGTTATTTTTTTTGTAAGTGCTAATGCCTCGGGAGCTAAGGGAAGGAAGAGGCCTCGGGCAGACACGCGTAAAGAAGTGACGCTTATCAGAGTGTAAGTCGTTCGGTAAGCAGGGTGAAAATAAAATATATGATAATTTTATTCATATTGAATTGTTTAATGTTCATATTATGGGTGATAATAATTATATACTGAGGTATTATATGATTTTTGAATGAGAGATTGTATGATTTTTGAATGATGTGATGTGGTAATCATATCATTTATTTTGGTGTGGTTTGGCATTAAAGCAAGCACTGGAGAAGCTTAGTCATTAGGGACTTTGCCTAGGGATGTGATCGGTAGGAGGGCATGCTGAGGGATGTGGTCAATGGGCATTTCTTGATAACGAGCCAACAAATATTGGGCCAACGTTCTAAACGGTGCGCGCACATGTGGGTGATGCATTATGTATGATTATCTCCATTTTACTATGCTGGATGGGGTTTCTATATCATTTCATATGGTTTGATTATCTATTATGAGCATGTTGATCTTTTAGCTCATATTGATCTCTATTTCATGAATATCTATGGTGGATGTTTATTTAATCATTATTTATAAGTTAATTCTTCATTGTCGAGCACGTTGACATTAACTTACACCCACATAGACCTTTTTGTTAGGTAAGGAGATATGAATAGCTGTCTGGTCACTTTGGTCATATACTCGCTTGTGGTGACTTTCCTGATGAAGTTGAGATCATTGGCCAGAGCTTGGGATAGTATCGCCTTTATACATTTTCATTTCGTGTTGTCTTATATTTTAAAGAGGTTTTTATATTTCAGTTAGGCTATGTATATAAATGTTCTGGTAGGGTTGAAGTTTAAATGACAGTGAATGGAATATTTATGTAATCTTTTAATTAATATGTGGTGAATATCAAGGAGCGTTCGCAGTATGGGGCTGTGCAACGCATCCCATTAATTAGCATTAATTATGTTTAATTAGGTGGGGTGTGACGGTCCATTTTCTCCAACTACAACTAGATAGCCTAAAGGGATGAAATAGATGGAACTGAAAAAAAGGTAATATTCAATATACATTCGCTTTGTACTTGGTCTTGTGTATTGTTGTTAATTCGCTTCAAGAACTTGTTTTTACTTGCTACTATCTTGGAATAAGCTCATTTGCTATAATGTGTAATTCATCTCTAATCGAATTGAAATTCTTCAAACCGAACAGTTCGCTTTTGTACCCCATCTGTTTTGTTTCGATTTGACATGGACAAAATTGAAATTTTTATTTAAACTCAAATCTTGCGCTCAAACTGACCGAAAAACAGTTTAACACCATAATTTTTTGGAACTTGTGTAGAAAATGATGATATTGCTTAGGGAGAATTGGTTATTTTCTTTTTGTTTAATTTGCAAAAAACAAAGAAAGAGAAAAATATGTTTTTCAAAATTGTTCATATTAGCCAATTCCTTCCTAGAACTGGAAATGTCTATAATGCAATTCATTATATATATATATATATATATATATATATATATATATATATATATATATATATATATAATATTCTGTTGTTTCACTATTAAAAATTGAACATGTCTAAATAATTTGCTAAGCAGCAACATATTAATGTGTTAGGAATATTACTCTTGGATTGCGTTCCAATAGCGTTTCGATCAATGTAAGAAACATCAAAGCAATATGACAGATAAAAATAATTACTTGTATTACTAAATTATTAGTCGTGTAAAAATTCATGTATTTTTTAAACGTCAAACGTTTTAAAATTTTTCATCCATTTGAAATTTGTGCTCATTTGCTCACTTGTTTTCATTGATATTTTTTGCCGCCTCATAATAATGGGCATCAACAAATTCATAATCTTTGTTGCCCTGTTACGCATTAAAAGTATTTGTATTTGTGCCTGACCCACCCCGTTTACACCTATAAATTCAGACAATTGGAGTTACAAAAGCGCTAGAAATTTCACATAAGCGAGTTTAATATCAGGTTAATTTGCTCGAGCCACCAAAAAAGATGAGATTTTAAATGACAATAAAATAGATACTTAGGGCGTAAAGCGACATAAATAATGGAACAAGAGGCATTAGTGATCCTCAGGTGACGTACTAAAAAGAGTTGGTGAGAAATGAAAAAAAAATAGATGATAAAAAATCTCGTATTTTAAGATGAGTTAAGACTTAAGATGTTAAAAAATGATTAAAAAAATTCCTCTTAGGCTGTGTTAGCTTGAGGATTTACGGAGCCAAGAAGAAAACAGAAAGGAAAAATTAACAAATTTAATGTTTTGCTTTTACTTGATTTTCAATCAAATCTCTCTACCCCTTAGGGAACAAACTTGGGATGAAATAAATATTGCTCACCAAGAATTAAAGAATGACGACCCAAAGGTATTTTTCACGTTAAATTCGATAAAAATATTTGAAAAAAATATACCCTCAACCAAATCTAAAACATAGTGAAACTGCAATGCAGCAAACAGAAAAAACCTAGCGTAAGTTTGTTTGAGTTTTTGTTATTTAGTTTTGATTTTTGTATTGTTTAGGGGAGTTTTTTTCAAGTGTTTTCAAAAAATTTAATATTTTTATAGTTTTCTTACTAGACGATGTCCAAAAAATAAAAAAATCTATTAATTTAGAAAAAAGTTCACTAATATTTTTTTCATTTTACTGACTTTTTTCAGATTAAATAATTTTTTTTCTATTTTCGGACTTCTGTATTAAAAGAATCGGGAAACAAAAAAACTTTAATCAAAAAGGAAAAACATTTACTAAAAAATGTTAACTCAAAAACCAAAATAGATAAAAAAAAAAAAAAAACACCAATAGAGTTTAAAAAACTTCTCACTGCCATTTTTCTTCCGCCTCCAAATAGATGCTATGCGATGAAATAGAGGAACTTGAAAAAAGGTAATATTCCATATATACATTCGCTTGTACTTGTTTCTTGTGTATCTGTTGTTTTATATTCTTGCTTCAGAACTTGTTTTTACTTGCTACATATCTTGGAATCAGCTCATTTGACTAGTAATGTGTAAGTCATCCTCTAATCGAATTGAAATTCTTCCAAAACGAACAGTTCGCTTTTGTACCCCCATGTTTTGTTGCGATTTGACATGGACAAAATTGAAATTTTTAAATTTTAAACTCAAATTTTGGCTCAAACCGAAACCAAAAACAGTTTACACCACAAGTTTGCGAAACTGTGTAAGAAAGGAGGATGTTGCTTAGGAGATGGTTATTTTTTTTGTTTAATTTGCCAAAAAAAAAAAGAAAAGAAAGGAGAAGAATATGTTTTTCAAAATTGTTCATATTAACCAAATATTCGGCCTATGACGGAGAACTATATCTATATTATACTATATATATATATATATATATATAATATTCTGTTGTTCACTATTAAAAATTGAAACTGTCTGATAAATTTGACTATAAGCAAGTAACAATATTAACGTCAGGGCCGTTCCCTGAGTTTTCAGAGGCTAGGCCAAAAAAAATTTTTGGGGCCCTAAAATTTGAGAAGAAGTTTTGGAGGGCCTAAAATAAAAATAGGTAGGCCCTAAAATGGCCTAAGTTGATATTCTTGTTTCAAATGTGCCCAAAAAAAATGGGTTTAGCCCAAACATTGAGAATTTTTTAGTATTTTTGGGGGGCCTAAAATAAAAATAGGCCGTTTGAGTTTTTTATGTTTCCCAATAAAAATGGGTAGTCCTAAAATGGGTTTAATTTGAGTTTTCAATATTTTAAAATAAAAATGGGTGTACCCTACAAATTTGAGGGGAATTTTTTAATATTTTAGGGGGACTTAAAATAAAAATTAGCTAATTGAGTTTTTCAATGTTTTCAAAATAAAAATGAGTAGCTTTAAAATGTGCGAATTTTAGAGAGCCTAAAATAAAAATGAGTTGCATAAAATAGGACTAATTTCAATTTTCAATGTTTCAAAAAATAAGAGGTATAGCTATAAAATTTAAATTTTTTTTAGCATTTTGGGGACCCAAAATTGGATTTTTTGGAGGCGGCCCGAGGCATGCGCCTGGTAGGCCTAGCCCCAGGACGGCATGATTAACGTGTTAGGATAATTATGTACTCTTGGAGCGATCAAATAGCGTTTCGATCAATGTAAGTAAACATCAAAGTTAAAGTATATGACATATAAAAATAATTACATGTATTACTAAATATTAGAGTGTAAAAATCATGTGTTTTTTAAATGTCAAATGTATTTAAAATTTTGAAAAGAAAAAATATATTTAATAGAATTTTAGGTGGTCTACCTTCATAAGCCTAAGAAAAAAGTGGGACAACAGATCATAAATTCAGAAGCTATTCAAGTGTGACTTTTAGACAAGGGGGTATATTAACAATTCAAGGATTATTTCTAAAAAATTCACACACCTGATCCTAATTAATTGACACACACAACTTCTAACTGTTTAGTTATGCTCAGTTATCAACACAAAAAAGTGTAGAGAATATATATAATTGCTCTAAAGTAGAAGCAATGCCTAATATTAAAGCTTCCAAAGATAAAAAGAAATATGTGCAAATATAATTATTAGAAAAATGATTAAAATGTTTAAGAAAATTGATCGAGTGAGGAGTTTGTCCACATTAAGTGGACTTGTCTCCTAAAGTTGCTGGTTCAAATCATCTTGCTAGTAATTTTTGACGATTCAGTATACATGAAACTCTATTAGGTTTAATGAGGTCCAAAAGTTCCGAATTAATTAATTCTTTAGACTAAATACTGACTTATTTGCCAATTAAAAAATTAGTAAATTTTGTGACACTAGAGACAAAAAGAATGGTGGCAGTAAACGGAATCGCTACAGTATATTTCAATAGTGACAGGGTGGCTAGTAGTAAAATATTGCAATAATATATAACTAGTAATTACCCATGTCATGGAATTACGTAAAAAAAAAATTAATTTTTTTTAGGACGTATTTATTGATTTTTATAATTTAAAAAATAGAAAAATATAAAAAATTAAATAAAAGAGACACTGTAATTTATATACAAGAGATATATGCTATAAAATGGGAGAGAAATAAATTAAAAAGGATAATGATTTAAAAAAAAATTGTTAATAGTTGAGAGAAATGAGGGAAGAAAAAAAAAGTGTTTTAATATTTTTTTTGTAGGTCCTACTAAAAAACTGATCCAGTAAAACATATACTCAGCTTTAAATATTTTGATGGCAATGGGCCATAAACTTATTTGTTGGCCCAAATCTTGAAAAAAATGAAATGATTAGGTTTGGTAAAGAAAATAATCTCGGTGAAATCTAGTGTTGGATTAATTCAAATGGATTTTAACGGTAAAGAGTGGAAGATAATTTTAAAATTCAAAATGAGTTGTTGATTTATTTTATAAATGCATATACGTATGCATACAAGAGTGGAAATGAATGATTTTTGAAAGATTTTTTCCTCCAAATGCGCCAAAGAACCTATATTTTAGAAGTGTGGTGTTTTTTTAGTGTAACTAAATTTACTTGTTACAGTTATATTGATAAACAATACGTATAAATGTAATTTATCAAACATAAAAAGTAATTTTCAAAAGTGTTATTTCTTTCCTAAAAATCTTTCCAATATAAATATTGTATCTTATATACTTAAGTTTTCTAAATCTAGCTTTTCCTGACACAATCTTTTAAATCTCTCCCCCACTTTTCAAATTTACTGCAAGAAATTACTCCAGTTTTTTTCGGCAATCTATCATTCCTGAGGATAATTCTTGCAAGCAACAATTAACGGAAATTTTTTTGGCAATTTAATTTCCATACTTAAAAAGGATACTTCTTATTTTTAGGTTTTTCATGGCAATAATAAGTGTATTAATTTTTTTCCTTACTTGATTGTTTATCAATAATATAGATTTTATGTATTTTTTCTTATTTTAACTCTATTTTAGAAGAGAGAAAGAAGGTTCAGTTGTAAAGAGAATTGAAAGGGTAAATGAGAAGATTGCCACGTGAATTTTTAATTTTTTTCTAGTTTTTTTCTAAAATTGAATTAATTTTTTCCCTTTACTTGATTGCTTATCAACAATATAGAATTTATGATTTTTTCATATTTAATTTCTATTTTAGGAGAGAATTATATTTTTATTTTCTTGATTGCTATCATTAATAAAAAACTTTACATTTTTTAAAAAAATTTAACTCTATTTTAGAAGAGAGAAAGAAGGTTCAGTTGTAAAGAGAATTGAAAGGGTAAATGAGAAGATTGCCACGTGAATTTTTAATTTTTTTCTAGTTTTTTTCTAAAATTGAATTAATTTTTTCCCTTTACTTGATTGCTTATCAACAATATAGAATTTATGATTTTCATATTTAATTTCTATTTTAGGAGAGAGAAATATATATTTTTGTTCTTTTGTTTACTCATTAATATAGATTTTATGTATTTTTTCTTATTTTAACTCTATTTTAGGAGAGAAAAGGGAGGTCCAATTGTAAAGAGAATTAAAAAGGGTAGATGAGAAGATTTACACTACATTGCTTAGTATATAACAAGTATAGATACATGAGGAATGAAATTAATATAATATATATATAGGGATGAATTCATAAATAATTCCTAAAGTATATCTCTTGTGGCACATTGGTAGGTCACAGTTATTTTACCAAAATTGTCCAATTTCCGTTAATAAATTTCTAACAGGTAGAGAAACACGAATTGGAATATATTGAAGATAACATCCACACATTATGTTTATCCGTGACAGAGCCGTACATAACGCATAGTCATCTCCAAGAAACAGCATCCTAATATTAGCCAAAGCACATAATAGCCAAAGAAAAGCAAACGCATTGATGAGAAAATGAGTTTAATAA
>VIGQ01002178.1:5000-10319 GCA_009663005.1 Actinidia chinensis | reverse complement strand
CGGATAGATAATTGAAGAGGAAGAATTTGGCGCAGAACCACAATCATCAAGGTTACTATTCCACAGCCCTTAGTTCTCTTCCCTGGGCGAGATTCGCTATCTCCTCTGCTTTACGTTTAGCTGCCCTGACTTAGCACCAATAGGAGAATAAAACCTAACAAAACTATAACTAGGTAACTGAAACTCCCAGCAGCGGAAACTCAAGCGGGAACTAGACTTGCCATATCATCAGAGGATAGACGCTTCTTTCCCTTCGCTTCCCTGGCTTCATTCCCCTTTGCTCTAGCTCTGTGGTAAAGTGCTCTCACCCGGAGGGAAGACCAACTAAATCAGATTCTGACCCCACAGACGCAAGAAAGACCAACGCACGAGCAGCTCTTTCTCCCTTTGCCCTATACCTCACATCCCGCGCAACATCGAAAGACCTATCAACTAGAGCTAGAGCTCCTAACTCGCCTATGACCAGGTTTTAGAATCCTAATTCTTCACTCTGGGAACTCCTCTTGATTGACCGAGAAAAGAAAAACAGAGTATAAGAACATCGGGAACTAGTGGCCGTGGGTCTCAGTACAGGATGAAAAGAAGTTCACCTTCGGGAAAGCCTACTTTCCCTCTTCTATGCGCAGCTGGTTCAAGTCCAGGATGCAAATCAGTCCTTTTCTTTCTTTCTCTTATTCTTTCTTTCCCATCTTCGTTTTTCGAAGCGGAAGCCCCCATCATGCTCTAAGAACTTTCTAACTCCAGTTTGTTTTCGTTTTTTTTCCCTCCTTTCTGTCAATTCCGGGGTTGGACATCCTTTTTTTCTGAACGGAATTTTTTAAACCCGGGAGCCATCTCTTTTTATCAAGTGAGATGGAGTGTAAACAGGGTGGAATCCCCTTTCCATTTACAAGTTGATGGTTTCATTTCTTCGCCTAGTTGATCTAATTGATCTCTCCTTTCCTTCCTTCTCCATTCTCCTTCCCTAATCCTTCTTTCACTAACCTCCCTCGGAATCGTAACTCTCCTCTCTCCGCCCTCCTCCCTCAGCCTTTTTCCCCCCATTCTTTTTTCTTCCCCGAGGAATAGGAGTAAGAGCGCCCTACCTCTTTTTTCTCCCCCTTTCGCTCGCATCAGTGTTCCCTCGTCCCCTGGCGAGCATTTTTGATTAGCACTTAAGCCGAAGCGCAGCCTGCTTTCCTCCTCATTTGGGCCTCTCACTCTCTTCCTAGCAGCCGTAGTTCAACCTAGCTCCTTATCTCTCCCTCTGGGTGAGCCTCCTCTCATCCGTAACACCTACGGACTATCCTTCGCCACTATAAAAAACCCCTGCAGTAGGAATCCTTTCTCTATCCGTCCCAGGTCACTCGCTTCATTCGTTCTCCCAACCGGTCTCAACTCACTACTAAGAAGAATAGGACGAAATCGAACTACTCTTTTTCGCCCATACTAGGGGAAAGCCGGCGCCCCCTTACAATCCAGCAGGCAAGCCCGCCCGACGAACACAGAAAAGGTCAATAACTAGGGCTTGCCTAGGGGAATGTTTTATGTCTAGGCAGAGAGTTTACATACAAAAACCTTGGCTGAGCCTCAGGCTAGTTAAGGCCAGGGAAAGGGTAGCGACTACGGCAATGGTTTCAATTCAAAGCCCACTTTTTCGAGTAAGTAGTAAGCTATCTCAAGCAGATCATTATTTGTTTGTCTATCGGTCGTTTTTGGTTGTCTTCCCTCCCCATCAATGCCCTCATTTTTTTGGGACCTACCGTTTTTTCGGTCCATTGGTTAGAGATCATTGATGTATGAGGATGTTGACTCCTTCTTTGATCGACCCGAGAAAGGTTATTTACTTCGATTAGGATCTTTACACTGTCTTCCTGTGATCATTGTGGGACAGGGGTGGAGTTGGGTTTTTATTTATTGGACAACGGAGGGATCCAGGGGACCGCTTCCCCACAGCCATTTTTCGGATTTTTCTTTACTAAACCGGGGCATCTTGCCAAAAAAAAAAAAAACCTTTAATCCTTTTTACGGCTTGCAAAAGGGGGGACAGCTTTTTCATCCCCCGCCAAAAAGGGTTTCCCAAAAGTTTATGCCTACCAAAAAAAAAAAGCAAAAACCCCTTTGAAGGGCATTGAAACTTATTTCGGCGGGCACCCCAACCAATGGGACATTTTCCGTTTCGGTCTGGACTGGATAAGCCGTTTCCTCGAGGGGGACGTACCCTTCTTCGGTTTGATCTGGAGGCCGGCGGATTTTTTTAATCGTCGGAAGGGGTTATTTAGGTTTCCAGGAGGAAATTTAAAAAAAAAAAACCGCCAGATAGGGGACTGGGGGGGGGAAAATTGGATAGAAAAATAGAAGGGATGAGGGGAAAAGGCCGGGCCTACACTCAAAGAGGAGAACCTTGACATTGGGGAAAATCTTGGAAAGAGTTGGGGCTCCCATTGCCCAGGAAAAGCCGTTGTTGGATTGAGGCTTTTTTGGCTTTTCCCCGGGGGGGAGAGGGCTTTGGGACTTTTTAAAATTTTAAAAATTAGATACGGGGGGCGGAAGGAGAGGGGGGGACTTAATTTTTGGGACCATGTGGTGTTTTTTTCCGTTGCGTGGGCGTGCTTGGGAAAGTTTTAGCCACTAAAAGAGCACTTATTAAAGGGACCTGAAAAAAAAAAAAGGATTTTATTCTCGGGATTTTTAATTTGGAAATGGTAATTTTTTAAAAAAGGTTTTTTTGCCGATCCGGTTTAAAATAGTTACTTTTACAGGGTCCTTAGCTGTCCAGGAGGGGTATAAGCTGTGGGGGGGGGATGTTAAAGGGGATTTTCTTGCCTTCCCCTTTGGTTAGGTCAGCTCGGAATTGGGGGACCCGCGATGCCAGGGTTTCGGATTGTTTACGGGATTCTTGGGGAACGTGGGGTTTTAATCCGGACCATTTATTTCTATTTATTTTTTTGCCCCCCCTATTGGGGGGGGGAACCCATAAGGAGTGAAGAAAGTATTTCGGACCACCACAACTGGGACATCCATTGAGAGATGGCGCCTACCCCAACTGGGACATTTAAAAAAACCCCGGGCCGAATTTTTTCCGGGGCATGTGAAATCTTTTTTACCCACCAGTGGAGTCAAGTGAGTGGGGGGGATTTTTACCCGACCTTTTTCCACCTTGCTTTTTCCAGTTTTGCTTTTTTTCATTTAAGGGATTAACTATAGCGAGGAAATTGATCCGGTTTGTCTTTTTCTTCGAAGAAGGCGGGGCCTTGCCCTTCTCCAGGGAAGGGGGGGGGCATCTTAGCATTTGAAAAGGCTGGGGGGAGAAGGGGGGTTAGTCTGGGCACTTGGAAACAACAAAGTTGGAAACGAGGCGAATAGGAAAAAAAGGGGCACCACGGGGGCCCAATATCTCGGAAACTTTACTGGTTTTATGGGAACCCCAACATTTTTTTAAATTTCATTTGTGTTTCGGAACCGCTTAATTTCTGTTCCCCTTCTAGGGGACTATAGCTTCTCGAAAAACAGCTCTTTGCTCCTCTCTTTAACCGGATTCAAACAAAAAACCGAAGGTTCCAATTCCAAAACTTTCTTGCTCCCGCCAACCTTTCAGGAAGCTCCCGTTTTGGGTTTTTTTCTTTGCCAGAAACACGAAAAAATAAAAACAAAAAAAACGATTTGCGGGGAAAGAGGGGGGGGGGTGGGGGGGGGGGGGACGTTGTACGATTGACGGGAGGAAAGAAAGAGTAGGTTTGGGACCTTTCCTTTCCCGGAAATAGAATAATAGAGTAAGGGGGAAAGAAAAAAAAAAAGCACAATTTTCTGGAAAGGCTAGGGGCTGGGTCAAATGTTTCAAAGGGGGCTTTTTTCAAGTTTTTGTTCCTTTGGAGCGGGAAAAGGAAGTTTCAATTCAGACTTTTTTTCTATTTTCAGATTTTCTATCGTATTCTAATCTTTACTATCGATTTTCCTTGAATTTTTTGGTTTGGTGGTGGGAAACACCATAAAACACGAAGGGAAGGGGCTTACTTCGGGGGGAGCTTTTGGAAACTTTCCATCGCTCATTGCCCAAGGGGGGAATTGCAAAGAAAACCTGGGACTTTTTCCCGGGGGGGACCCCCCCCGCCGGGGGGGGGGGGAAGGGTTGTACAAAACTTCTTAAAAACTAAGGAGGGGAAAAGGGGACGGGAACATTTTTTTTTAAAGGGGGGGGAAAAAAGAACTTCGCTGTGTCCCAAAACGCGTCCACTATTGAAACGCTATGAAAAGGGGAGATTCTTCTTTTGGGGTTTTAAAGAACCGATTTCCACCCTATTTAACTCCCATGAATCAGGGGTCTTTCTTTCTTCTTTCTAAAGCCGTTTAATTTTTGCAGGGGTGTCTGTCAGTGGGGGGGCCTTTACGGTGGGGCTCATGGAAAATAGGGTATTTCGAAAGAGAAAGGAAAGGATAAAAGGAATTTTTTTTACGGGGGACATTTCCTCTGGGGGCATTATAAAAGGAGGTTTAATTTCCTCTATTTATGACCTTGGTTTTCAGGAAGGTTGTTTTTAAGGATTTTAAAAAGGGGAACAAGGGGGTTGGAGGGGAGGATAGATGGATTTTTCTTAAAAAAAGGGAAATTCATTGAAGGGATCGCCCCATTTTTGAGGGCTTGCTTTAGGAAGGTTTTTTCCCAAAGCCAGGTCGGGGCTCTTTCAAGGAGTGTGGGAAAACGTGGAAAAAAAAAAACGGATTTGGGGGGGAACCAAGGGCGCGGGGGGGGCGGGGCATAGTGATTTCTCCTTCTCTATTAGCACCCTTTGGTTTTAGGGGGGGATTTCTGTCTAGGGCCTAGAGGGGGGGGGGGTAACTGAGAGAAAGTGCAGGGGAAATCTGAAGTGTTTAGTTTTTTTACGAGAAGAAAAAGGGCTTTGGGCAAGGACAAGCTGAGTTTTGTACCGAAAAAAAAAAAAGCAAAAGATTTCAGGGCATTACGAGGGGAAAAAAAAAAGGGAGGTTCCAGGCCGAGATTATCATTAATAACCGGGCAAGGATTTGCGATCAGTAAAACGAAAAAAGGACGGATTACCAAGGGGACAAAAAACAAAAACAAAAAGGAGAACAGCCCCCAAACAGGCCCCGGCGGGGAGTAGAGGGGGACAGGGGCCGGGGGAGGATTCCAAAACATCAGGTTGCAGGGGCAGGAGGGAGAAGATACTCGGGGGGAAACTTTTAAGAACCGGGCTTTTGGAAGAGGACTTTGAAAGGGTGGACGGCGGGGGTATGAGGTTTTTTTTTCTTGGTTTTTTTCAATAAAAATTGCTTGGAATAGGGGCCCGATGGGGGGAAGGGGATAGCGGCCATTTGGAGGAT
>VIGQ01002177.1:10000-19251 GCA_009663005.1 Actinidia chinensis | reverse complement strand
ATTCCAGTAGGGGAATTGATTTTTCTTTTTTACTTGCTCGAATAGCTTTTAAATTTTTTAGCATTTTGTTGTCCCCTCTTGCACCGATGGAGTCTTTGAGAAATGGT
The DNA here is from genome assembly GCA_009663005.1 of Actinidia chinensis. NCBI lineage: Eukaryota > Viridiplantae > Streptophyta > Magnoliopsida > Ericales > Actinidiaceae > Actinidia > Actinidia chinensis. Next base: position 19,144 of record VIGQ01002177.1, on the reverse strand, counting down.
GTTGGTATTTGACAAAGCATTTTCTCTTTTTTTTCTTTCTCCTCAGACACACTCTTTTAAACTACCACTCAAATGCTCTAGTTTCTCAGAAGTCCACCTCATAAGATTTTTGAGCGTCAATGTGGGCTGGATTGGAATACAAATTTTTGGTCAATCCCTTGCCACTTCTCAATTGTGATTGACTTTAAAAGTGTTCTAATTTGTGTTTTTGACGCCATAAGAGGTATCCCATCACCATGACCTTTGGATTTTCTTGTGGTTGAGCAGGGTATTTCCTTTCTCATTTTTGTGCCTACCCACAACTATGTCAAATTTGTTCAGCTATCGATGTCCCTCTGATGGCGTTGTATTTTGAGTCCAGGCTACTTGCTAACTTGAATAAAGTCTGTAAGTGTCCCTCAAGATTCCTTTTTTGTGGAGGTTTGCTACAACGTTTGCGTTTTGGTTTTAATAATGGCCTTGTGGCATTAATATGACCCATGTTCTGATATCCATAGGGACCCAGTTGTCCCCTTGGATTGGCATGTTATTGTTGATGGGGTCCAGAAATTTTACCAAGGGACCCAAAATTTTGAATTTTAGTATTTCTCCATGAAAAAATTAGGTTTTCGCCATCCTGGGTTTGTATGTATTTGAGAAAGAATTATTAAAAGGTTTTTTGTGGTTGGTTGAGAGTGTTGACTAAAATGTCTCTGCAATTTTGTAAAATTTCTTTAAAAATACTGGTAACGTAGGGTTATCCAGTAGTAAAATACCCTTGTCTATCACAATGACACAGATCTCATCATTGCTAGATGAGTGCTACCTCAATATGTTTGATTTAATTCAGGGATTCTAATTTCCTAGCTAATTGAGCATATTTCATTTTACAAGTCATGTTGTTCCCTCACCGTATTTTTCCATGTCTAGATGTGGTTTGGGTTCGTCTTGTTTATCTGCAGATTACAAAAAATCCCATGATTATTATTTTTTTGCAATCATCATCGAAGAAGTCTAGAGTTTTCTTCATTTTTTCTCATGAACTTGCCCATTTACACTCATTTTTTTTCACTAACTGTGTGGGTGAGATACCCCGCGTAAAATAAACTCAAAATGCGGCCAGTATCATACCATGATATGGACTGGCGTTTAACAAGTCTTTATATCTTCCAACATCTAGCATGACTCATGTCTCTTCTGAAAATTGTAGATAATGTTTTAAGGGATGCTTGTTCATGGTTTCTTTTTTTTTGAAAAATTCTTCTTACTTGTTCTCCATCAATTTAAATAAAAACAAGCTCTAAGAGAGTTTAGCAAATTTTTGCTCGATCCTTTATGAAAAGGAAAGGGTTAAGACGGGCTATGTCTTCTTTTTTCGTAGGGCCATCTACTATCGTTCCTACCATTTTCTCAAATTCTTTTACATGTAAGTAAGGACTTTCCTCTCCAATCTGTGGAATGTGGGAAGCGATGGTAGCATGCCTATTTAAATGATACATGTTTTGGCAATTTAACAAGGCAAATTATGCACAATGGGGTCGATGGCTCGTGTTGGGTTAAGAATCATCTGCAATATGACGTCCGTGAACATAGGTGCCTATCATAGGGACTTAAAGTTGAAGGGTATTCTGCCCTCTTCCTTCTGTCCTCCATGTTGTTGTGTGGTGTTTTGTCCCATTCGTCTAATCTACCAGTATTGTCCCTCATGCCATACTAACAATGTGATTCTGGAACTCCTCCTCTACGATGAGCGAATCTATCTCATACTACAAAAAGATTTAAAAAGATGAAGAAATATACTTACCATCATCCTTACGATGTATCACAAGATTTTAATTTTTGTGCTTTAAAAAGAGTTCCCCAGTAACGTGCGTAAAAAATGATTGCTCTCTTAGGTTAACTTATTTCTTGTATGTCTATTTTTCCGTTCCCAAGCGTAGGAACTTACTGGAGCAGAATACTCAAAGTACCAGATCAAATGCCATATGGAGTTCAATTTGCACACTTTTAAAAGTTATTGCAGTATTTCCAATTGGAAAAATTTTGAAGTGTTTTGAGTGGTTTATAAAAGATCATTTGATGTATTTGATTTTTGAGATTTGTGGTTAATATATAAAAGACTGGCCCGGTCCAATATTTTAGCCTTATTCCTTTAACCAGATTTTTTAGTTTCTTTCTTCTCTTTTGTACTTCAAAATTCTCAGGTACAAATGACATTATTGGAATATTTTTTGCATGAGACTCAGCTTATGTCCAAAAATATATTTTGATTGTGAATAGAATAAACTATATGTCAAATCTTAAAATGCATGGGAAAATCGTGTTAACAAATAATTAAAATTTATACAATTCTAAAGTTTTGATCTCGTATTATCATGATGAATTCTAATAACATTGAAATTTGTTTTATAGAAAGTAAAAACTAGTTTCATCTTGAAGATTTAAGGGTCTCAATTTGGTCCGGTTCAGGTGGGCCTAGTTTGTTTTTTGTTGGGTTTTGGTCGGGCTCAGGCCGTGCTCGATGGGCTTTGACTGTCAATGGCTAGTCAGTTCCCTTCCATCGCCAAAAAGATGAGACCCAAGCCTTGTCTCATGGGTCTGGCCATCTGGCCTTTATCATTTTTTTAAATATATTTTATTCCAATTAAAAAGATTAAATTCAGATGAAAACATTAATGCGTAATTACAAGTAAATCATCCATAATATTGATTCTTTTATATAAAATATAAAATATTATAAAAAAGTAATGATGCCTTCGAAGATGGGTCACGGGCCAGGCCACGAGGGTGGGGGGGTGGGGTTGGGGGGGGGGAGGGGGGAGGGGGGGGGGGGGTTTTGGGCCTTCAGGTTGGATCACGGACCGGCCTAGGGTCCGTCCACGGGCTTTAAATCGACCTGGCCTAGCCCATACTCCTTTGGATTTGGCTTTGTAGCCCATGGCCGGTCCGGCCCACGAACCGCGGGTTTTGTGATTACTCTTAGTTGGATTATGGCATGTTCTTTGGATCATGCTCTAAATTTAGCCTATCAGAACTAAGTTATAGTTGAACAGTTATGGACATTAAAAGGACAAGAAAATAATTAACAATTCAAGGTAAGAAATCAGCCATTCAGGCAGATAAAAACAGTAATACATAGAATTACTCAAACTATTGAAATTATATTGAGAAACAAACAACTTCTATTTACACTTCAAGTCTTTAACATACATGCTTTTGTAATAAAACTAGGAAAGAAAATAAAATAACTTCTACTTTATTCAATTCTAAGGAAACCTACAAATCTAAAATGATTTCTATTCCAAAAGTAGTAGTCCTTTCTTCCACAGGGCATTGATCATATTTATAGATGCAGAAATTGAGAATTGAGTAGCCACAAAGTCCTCCAATCCGCCTTGTTGCTCTGGCATTAAATGCTTCTATTAACCAACCTGATCGGTCCAGGTATAGTCCGACCATTTCGGCTTAAGGCTTTATAGATTTTATGGTTTCTGCTTTATCCGGACCGGTAAGTTTGGTTGACGGTCCGCCTTGGTAGTTTAAGTTTTTTGCTGATTTTTTGCCTTATCCTAGACCCGTAAAGATCAATGCATTGTGATCGGCTTAGGCAGGAATTTTCTATTTGTGTTTGCTTTAAATGAACCGGACAACCTCGGGTCCCAACAATTCTCTTTAGCCTCTCTTTCTCTCCTCCCTTCCAAATACTTATACTTCCTTTTTGTGCCCTACAAACAATAATCCAATTGGCGCCACAATAGGAAAATAATTTATATGTTCGCATTCCTACTCAGTGCTGAGGAATTTGTTAATGTTTACTACTTTTTATACAAATTCACATGAACAAGGGAGGTTAAGTGAAATTTTCATAAATTAAGGAGGGTCTCTAGAATTCTAAACCTTAGGGGAGATCAATGTATTTACCCATGCAAAATTACATGTTTAATTCTATATTGTATATACTATACATATTTTTGTTCAAAAGACTCACAGATTTAACATGTTCGGATTTTACCAATGGTGATTGAGAGAAATAAGAACCTAGAATTGAGAAATATTACCCGTGAATCGAGGTAGAATCAGTATTTTTATTAGGTGGCCAATAGGAGAACATATTCTATTATGATACTGTTAAGGGGACCAAATTATACAAATACAGGGTTTATTTTGACCTTGCTAGGGCATACATTGCCACCGGGTATCGCTATGAAACATTGTCGTTGGTCCCCTACGCCGGAGCTCATTCGAGACCTATCAATACTACAATGTTTGACTAAGCCTCAATTACTTCCAGCTGTCTCTATTTAATAAGCTTGGTAGAATTAACCGCGTTTGGAGTTTTCCAAGGGGCAACAGCTGGCGGAAATCCCGAGCCATTTCCTGGGATCAAAGGTACCTTCACGGTGAAGCTTCTTCTTTTTAGCTCTCGTTCTAAGATCACGATGTCGATACATGATGATAAGCTACCATCCAGGCCCTAGAGTATGGCTAGGTCAGCCGCCTACTCACTACACAGCAGTCGGTGCTTTCGAGTCATCGAGCGCCGATCTGTACGTCTGTCTATTGACAATACGATATTTGGCCGCGTCAAGGCACTCACCGAGCTGTGCCTGGTAGGTCAACCTTTATTTTTCTAAAGGTATCTAATTTTACCTTAAGGACACATATTCTTCCTCTCTCTCTATGTACATTTTTTTTGGTCATCTTACTTAACCCTCGGAGAGCCATTTTTTCATAAATAAGCACTACAGCCATCTTACTCTTTCTGTGTTGCAACTATGATCTTTGCTGCTGTTGAATGGTTACAATCGCCTTCACCGCGACGGACCACTCACAGGTGGTCTATTCTTAATTTTCTTTTTCTCATTCTTAAACTCAAACAAAAACCCCACAATTGGTGTTGTTTGTGGAAATCAAATTATAGATATCTCCAAAGTCAACTCTATGGCATTGCGAATCAACAACCATTCCAACAGTCAAGAAACATTGAAGGGAGCCACCTCATGGTCCCAAAACTCCTACCTAGAGACAGAGGGGCTAAACTACTGGTTGATACCTAGAGGACGACCAAGGCCACCTCTTAGCAAAACCAGGTCGGTTGCTCCTGAGGGAGAAGACCCTTAGGACAACATCAAGTGCCTACAAACCCAGTTAGCTAAAATGACCACAGATCTTGGTAGACACATGTTGATTAAAGCTGTGGCCCAAGTGGTAGGAAAGAGAAGATTGGTTAGAAAGAGAAAACCAGCAAGGCAATCCAAAAGATCAAACCTATCGTCCAGGAAGGTTGGAATAAGAGGCAACATAGATACCAGATTAGTCTAGACAAACCCAGAGATAGTAGATCCGTGGCATTGAGCAAGCAGAGGGCATTGCAAGCCGAGCTCATTCCAGTATAGATCTCTGTGGACACTCAATGCCAAGCCAGAACTGAGAAATGCCAGCAGAACGGAGAAGGCGATTGGTTACTAGCTCAATAACAAATACAGCGGCATCAGACAAAGTCATTCAATTTTGGCAAGGGGGTCAGTCATTCGCATGGCCAGCTTTTGAGCGGTTACCAAAAACCCCCGTTCTCCCAAAGACATTGAGGGAATAAACCTGCCTGAGAAAATTCAAGCCACCGAGGTTCACATTATATGATGTAATGTACAAGTCAGACCGAGATCCCACGTGTGAGTTGGAGCGTTGAACTGTTGTGTAGGCTGCACGTATACGGAGGGTGGTAGGGCAACTCGCCTGAATGTTCTGCACGTGGGGGGAGATATGTATCTAAATTGGCGAGTACCTCAACAAAGTGGCAATGTATCACCGTTCTTAGCTATTGTTGAGTGCTGATGAATTTATTTACACCACGCAGGTTTGATTGCAAAAAAGGTGTTAAACCCTGCAGGAAAAGATTAACCGACAAATAGAATAGTTAGAAATTAACAATGTATTCTAATTATAAAAACATTTGCTAGGTCTAGTACACGCAATCAACACACAACAGAGTACAAAAAAGAAGAGTACTATCAGAAAATTCAGCGTTCATGCCTAGGGAAGGACCACACTCCTCTCCCTAGCTCAAGAACTCCCCCAATTCCCTGAGACCCAACCCAAATTCATCAAGTATAAATCTTTATCCGATATTCGGGACCAACCAGCCTCGTCTAAGGCTTGTTGGTTGTTTAGAGTCAGGGGTAATGTTGCAAGTTGAACAAGTTGGTACTGGCTCTTCTTTGGGAAGTTCCATAGAATAAATATACCAATAGGTCTTAGGCCCCAAATTGCTTCCTTCCCTCTGACATTAATATATCTACGACAGGAATAGTTCTAACAAATTTACAAACACTCGGGTAAAGGTAATCAGTAGTGCACCATAACTGTACTGTAGCATTGATTGATGGGAAATGAATTAGTCCAGGCTAATTAGCCATGTAAAAACAGAACTAGATGCGACCTCGTTCCCTGCACTAGGGTAGCCTCCTGTTGGCCTAGCCTCTCTCTTATTCAATACGTCATCTGAAAAGGCAGGTCATCCATAAACTCGATTGCCGCCGCGTCATGGACAAACCTTAAGCTCGGTTCAATTCCACTGTTTATAAAATAAAAACACGGCAGTCAGAACGAGCTTTACCCTTAGTAGAGACAGCAGTCGGGCAACAAGAGTAGTTGAGCTATTCGTGAATATGAGCTCTGCCCCACGAGGTTGGAAATTTGTATTGGATAGAGTTAGCCCAAGCTCTCCTGTCGAAATCTGAACGTTGTCCCACGAAAGTTATTACATGCTAACCGCGGAACAGCTTCTTAAGTCACTCCTTCCACTCAAAGCTCTGTCCCATGAAAGAACTGCTAAGGAGTAGGCAAACCTAAACCTGACAGGTAATGGGTCATCAGCAATCCATATTCAACAACAACACAGGGTTTTGGACCCATTTTTAATGGGAAAATAGATCTAGGGGGAAACCCCTAAAACCTTTGGAACCCTAAAAAACGTTTCAACTTTAGCCCATCAATGGTGGATGTAAGGCCGCGATAACTCCAACAAAATCGTATAGAAATTATCGAGGCAAGGCCATAGGAAAATCAAAATAGGGGATCAAATGCAAACGAATGGATTTGGGCAAACTTAGAAAAGCAAACATATCAATAGGAGAAACAAATTCTAGAAAAAAAACTACAGCATTGATTTAGAAGCGGTCGGAAGATAGACAAGGATGGTTGGCGTTAAAAACAATCACACTAGAATGGCTTCGAAAATGTCAATCGGACAGCAGCGGTTCTTAGGCACTCACCTTTCTTCTCTTATCTACTGCTCTCCAAAACATAGGATGAATAGTGACTGGAAGAAGCCCATTTATTTATAGGAAAACCCAAAGGCAGATTTCCCGCAAATATGCCCTAAGGGTGCTTTGGCTTCCATGCCAAAATTTCCCTTCAAACAAATTAGGAGATGATACGTGGCATTTGAATCATTGTAAATTCTTGCCAAACAGCGCCTAAGGATAGGTGTGTTGCTTCGGAATCCGTGCCATAACCGAGCTATGGACAAATCAAATGTTAACATGTGGCACTGCAGGATAGTGGAAAAACAATCAAGGGACAGTGAGGAGATAACTTATAGGCATTGACGAGCTCCATCGTCCAAGCTTCTCCCACACAAAATCATTAGCAACCAGCGCACATAAACTTTGCAGTCAAGATCCTAGCTCATATAAGCTGAGGGTAATTATAAGGGTATAAAACATCAAGTATTGATTTTGACCGAGTTAAGGCAGGCACTATCACTGAGTTTTCGCTCTATAGTAAGCTCAGAAGGGTCTTTGCGCCTGAGCTTGGTTGGAAAATAACGTTTGGCGAGGATTCTAACTACACGTTAGAGTCAGAGAGTAACTTGCACAACAAAGTTTCCTTTGACACCCGCATGCCTTAATCGAGACGCTGGCAACGTGATGGGCTAGCTACCAGGCATGCCTTATGGGCATGATTGGGTCAGAGGTCTACTCACAAACACAACAGTCGGCGTATCCAGACACGTACCAAGCTGTAGTCTATCCACTGACATGGCAGTTGGCGAGTCCAAACACGCGCCAAATTACACTATATAAGCCATGCCCTTTCTTTATAAAAGATACGCAATTTCAGCTATCCAGAGGTTAAAACTCTCTCTCTCTAAAATAATTCCGGTCACTAACTTAATCGTCAGAGAGCCGTTCCAAAAATAGCTTCGGTAGCTGTTTCTCACTATTTCTATCTTGCAGTTCGGTCTAGCAAACCTACAACTATTGTCAACTGTCATTCAGCTACCGCAGATGTCTATCTTCGATTCTCTCTTCTGTTCTTCATCTAGACTCTCCATAGTTAATTAATAAAACTATCACGTAATAGTAGTGTGACTTTTCTAGTAAATAAGTAGTAGTACAATATAGGACTCCTAACAATTTTTTAAATGATGAAGACAAATACATTACTGGAAGTAATTTTTTGTCTTCTGTCAATTTTCTAAACTATGCACAGATACTTAAATATTTAAAATAATTTAAAAAAATATAACTGATTTTAATTTTAACATAAATATTTCTCTCTCACTCGTCACAATATATGGAAATAGTTAAATGACTATCAGCCACTTGATGCTAATAAAAGATTTCTCACAAAAAAGTTATTATTCACGAGAAGTACTGGTTTTGATAGAACATATGATATATCAGTAAACATTTAAATAGTATGTACGTCCCGTAAGTAATATTTATTAAAATATTAATGGAAAATTTGCAATAGCCTAGTTAGTTGAGGTTTCGGCGTTGTTGGTTGGTATAAGAGTTTGTTATGGTTGGTGGTCCATGGTTTTAAAGTTTGTTTGTGTGTGGTCCTGTATGCTCGCGCATGTCCTTTTTATTCTAGTCGACTGTTTTTCTCTCTTCCAAGAATAATGACTCAGAATATTTTGATATATTTATTTTCTGTTTTTGTCTTCCAACATATGAAGATCAACATATATAAAGAAATAAAAGAGACTTATAAATTATGAAATCATCAGAGCCATGAAACTCCACTTATGGAGGTTGATTATTAGAAGAAAAAAAAACAGTTGTCCTTATGGGTGCTAATGAGTGGTGATTTAAGAAGGCATATAACAACTGCCCTTTTAATTTTTATTCACCCATTAAATTTCTAACAATCCCC
>VIGQ01002177.1:0-5000 GCA_009663005.1 Actinidia chinensis | reverse complement strand
TCCATGATCTCAACAATCTTCAGTAAATGAATTTATAGAAAATAAATAGAATACATACACACAACTTTTATGCCGAGTACTGCAAATCGCAGTCTCCTTAAAAAAGATTCGCTGCCCTACCGAGAATGTTGTAGGGTTTTGTCGACGTCTTCCTTACCAAATAAACGGTTAAACCCCCGTATAATCGAACACCTCCGAAGCCTATCGAGGATGTTTGTAGGGTTTTGTCGACGTCTCCTTACAGAATAAACGTCTAAAAACCCCGTACATCGGACACCTCCGAAGCCTATCGCGATATGTGTGGGGTTTTTGTCGACGTCTTCCTTACAGAATAAAACGTCTAAAAACCCACCTCCCAAGCAGCCTTTGCGAACCAAACTACGACTGTCTTTCTCTCTTTCCAAGAATAATGACCTCAGAATGTTTTGATATATTTCTGTTATTGTCTCCTAACTATGAAGATCAACATATATAAAGAAATAAAAAACGACTTATAAATTGAATAAATCAGTCATTAAACTCCACTTAATGGAGGTTGATTATTAAAGAAGAAAAAACAGTTGCCTTTTAAGCTGCTAATGAGTGGATTTTACGGCATAATAACAGCTGCCCTTTTAATTCCATTCACCCATTAATTTCTAATATCAAGTATTATTTTTAGGAGGCTCTGACAGTTTTTGGGAGCTTCGTTTTTCATCAATTGCTTTAATATGGGTTAAGAAGTTGTTCTTTAATAATGCGGTGGTATTTTTCAGATTTGACGTTAGTTTGTGGATGTTTTGTTGATGTGTTTGTTGTTTGTTTTTCAATTTTGAGCGAGATTGATTTTAATTGATTGCTTAGTTATCTCTGTAACGTATTCTATTTCATTGATTCATTTTTTGATTGAAGAATGTAGTTGATATGTTTGTTTTTTGTTTTTGTTTTTTGTATGAGAGTGAATATTTACGGTTTTGTGGATTTCGAAGTTGATTTTGAATGGACCAGTTGATATTCACTGTAGTTTGTGTTTTGTGAAATCTAATCAATATCTAATCTAATTGATTCGATTTTGATTTAATAATGTAGATGAATTTATCATTTGATGTTCTTGTTGTTTGTTTTCTATTTTTGGTTATGTATCAGAGTGAATATATACTGTTTTTGGATTTTTGAACTTTGTTTTGAAACAATGAATTAGTGACTATTAACTGTTATACAATTTTAATGTGATTTTTATGAGTAGTGAATATTCACTCTGGTTTGAATGGAACAAAGAACATTTACTATAGTTGTATTTTATTTAGATATAGAGAATGTTCATGTTTGTGATGTTTTTGTTGAAAAAGTGAATATCAACTCTGGTTTGTTAGTGATGTTTATTTTTTCGTTTTTTGTTGATACAGGTGAATTTTTTACTGTTGTTAGGACACTAATGGTGGATCCTACTATGTTGTTATGTGAATATAAGTTGTATACTCTGGTTGTGAAGGTGAACTTTGGTTTTAGGTATGATGATCTTGTTAATTTGATTGTTAAAAGAGAAGAATTTGAGTATCAGTATGTTCTTGCTTCATATGGATTTTCTGGACATCCTAATTGTGTTCTCAGGATTGATCGTATTGAAATAATCCCTGAAGTGTTTTGAAGGTGAGTGTGATGAGAGTAGTAAACAAATTTTTAGATTTTTTGTAGCCTTTGATACTTGTATTAAAGGATCAATTTATAACCCATCTCTTTTTTTTTACTTGACGGTACGTTTTGAAAGGAAGATATAAAAGTGTCTTCTTGCAGCCCCAGGAAAGGCTGGGGATCAAGGTAATGACAATTTAGATATAGTGAATTTTAACTGCTAACTGTTTATATAGTGAATTTTATCTGTTAAGTGTTTTATAGTGAATTTTATCAATTAAGTCTTTCATTTCATTTGTCTTTAAGTGTTATTGAATAACAATGAATATTCACTCTGTTTTAGTAACGCAAACGGAATGTCACAAGAGACAGAATACGTCTATCTCAAAATTAAACCTAGAATCTACAAGAAAATAAGGAGAAAAATCTCTGATATTTTATTGATCAAAATTGACTTGCCTCTAAGGCTACAAGATGCTTAAATAAGAACTAGAAATCCTAATTCGCATTAGGCACGACAATTAGGAAAGAAAATAAGGAAAATTACCCCCCAAAAAAAGAAAAATCGAGTTAATACCTAAATCAGCTCCTACTCTACTTAGGAAACATCCCAAGAACACAAAACGAAAATTAATTGGACTTTTAAATTAAAAGTTATAATAGAACAATAATTACTAAAAACGCCAAAATTGCCTTTTTGAGAGGGCAAAATGATGGAATTTTTTCAAAAACCGGTGGGGCTCATGGCCAAAGGCGATGAGTCTTGATCCTCTCGACGATTCCATTCAGATCACCAAGTCCTCATCCATACTATCACTTTCCTACTTTTCAGATTTCCTGCGCGCGGGTTTATACGATCTCGCTGGTCAAGGAAGGCTTGAGCTGTCCGTTCTACATCCTTTAAGATTTAGTTCATTTGCTTTTGCTGGTGCTGATGCTGAGAATGAAGAGAACCGACTGTGGTTTTGAGCAGTTAGAGAAAATTTTGTCTCCTCTGCCAATTACATTTATTAGCGATGGTTTAATCCGGCCTTTTAAAGCATGTTCTAGAGAATGTTTGGAAACTGTTATCATGCATATTGTTTTCACCATTGAAGATGAATTTGACGGATGCGTATACAAAACAAATGGAATAAGGTTTTACGTATAAAAGTAAATGGAATAAGGTTTATGAGAATATGTTGTAAATCATTTCTGTTGTGCTTAAGCACCTATGGAGGTCATTAATAAGCATTTGGAAAAAGCCTATTTGTGTTTGGTACAGATAAAGTAAAAGAATTTGTTTCAAAAGCGTCATTTGAAAAAATGGAGAAATGCTTATTTTAGAGGCAAGCGATACGGTGAGATGTGTTCGAATGCTGCGAATCGGTTCCAATAGTTGCATGATTCGAGAACTCAGCATTGCCTGTTTCTAATATGGTTGACGAGCTGAGGATGAAGATAATTAATCAAATGCCGCGAGGAGAGAGCAAACGACGAAATGGAATTTTGTTCGTTGTCCTCTTACGATTGAAAAAAAAAAAAAAAAAAAAACAATTGAAATAAATAGGTTGCTGTTTGAGCAATAAACTTATTTTCTAATTTATTTTTTGATGGTTTCACACACCATTGTCATAGCACCATCACCGCAACATCGTTACTATCACTCATAACAGTAAAATTGTACTGTTTGCTTTATTGAAGAGTAAAATTATTTTCAAATAAAAGTTTATATTTTCAATCACTACCACCACTAAAAAAATAGTAAAATCTATTATTCGTTATTTTAAATATTGGTCAATATTCGAAATAGTAAAATTTTATTGTTCCCTGGTGACTGACTGAAACGCGATCGACCGGTCCGGGAATTGAGTCTAGCGACAATAGTGTAGGTTTAGGTGGGGTAGAAGGTATAAAAAAGTGTGCCCGTGATTGTACGAAGAAAGAAACATTGTGGTTTGTTGTAAGGATTAATTTTTTAAGTTGTACAAAATAATATGGGTATTTTTGTTCATTGTAGCTAAATGAAGTTTTGACTTCAAATTTTTTTTAAATGAATTAATTAAGCAAAAAGTGCTTTTATGAAACTAAGCCAAAAGTCCCTTATTTTTTGCGTACCTGTGTGTCCTACACATTATTGCAAGATAAAATCGTACTTCTAACTCTCAGGGTTCATTGTATTTATAAAGAATTATTACATAAGTTAGTGCTGTTTTAGGCGTACAACTTTGGACAATGGAGACTCCTTAAATTTATAACGTAAGATTTAAAAGATTCACGTTTACTAGCCTCCTAGAAGCCCCTATAAACAGCAACTGCTTACAGGGGAGTTACCATTCCCCCCTTAAATTAACGTAATGTCACATCAAGATTTTTTTTAAAAAATAATTAAATTAAAAAAATAAGAAAATAAATATTTAAATGATCAGGTGGAGAAAAAATAAGGAACACCGTTACAAGAAGTGTCGACACCTGATATATATGTGTTGACACTTGAATACAGTATCCAAAGAAGTATTTCAGGAGAAATGAAAGTGTCAACACCTAATGGAAGAATGAGTCAAAACACAGAATGTCAGGTAGCCCCAAAGACGAAATTTGGAAAATAGGAAGTGTCGACACCTGAAGAACAAAGTGTCGACACCCAAGATCAGTGGTCACATCTCATAAAGACAGATGAAGTGTATGACACCTAAAAAAAGAAGTGTCCACACCTGCGAACAGTAGCCAAACTTCATGAAGACAGACTTGAAGTGTCAACACCTGAAAATAGAAGTGTCCACACCTGCGAACAGTAGCCAAACTTCATGAAGACAGACTTGAAGTGTCAACACCTGAAAATAGAAGTATCGACACCTACAGATAGTAGCTAAAACGCCGTGAAAACGGATGATCAAGTGTCGGACACCGAGGGTATATTGAAGTGCGACACTGGAGTGATTGGACTACATAATTGTAGTCCAACGCCGTGTTTAACCGACCTAAGTTGCCCTAGTTTAATTTAATTATATCTTTTTATCGTATTTCGTTATTTATAATCGTGTCTGAGTTCATTATAGGTTAATATTGAGAAAAAGTCAAAATTGGGCAAAATACACTTAGCGTTCGAACGCTCTAGTACAAGAGGAAGATATCGTTCGAACGCTAGGAAGAAAGATCCAAAAAAATTTACTAAGTGTTCGAACGCTGGAAATCAAAGGGGATGGGAGTTCGAACACTAAGAGGAAAAAGAGACAGTCAGAGTTCGATCGAACCCTCTTGCCTACAGTTCGAAACATGCGAAGAGCTGCGAATGGTGATTGTCTTGAGTTGAACGCCAAAGTCAAGAAGAAATAGGGAGTTCGAACGCTAGTAAAAAAAGATTTAAAAATGTACTGAGCGTTCGAACGCTGTGAGTCCAAAGCAAAAAT
>VIGQ01002175.1:0-19681 GCA_009663005.1 Actinidia chinensis | reverse complement strand
CAACGAAAGTAAATTTTATACGTATAACCTATACTGAAACATACAAACCGCATATAAATTTCAGAACATGTTCAGTGCTGGAAGTAAGACAGCCTCAACAACAGAAGAGTGGGCAATGTCGAACTATCAAAAACCCACAAGCGATGAGAAGAAGCACAAACAGAGGTAAGAAATGTCTTTACCAAAAAAGGAAACGCGAGTCATCGGGCCTTCATGAGTAACTACTTAAACTCTGTAATCAAAGAGCCATTAAGGCTTCACCCATAGCTCCCTTTTAGTCCCAAGAGATCAAGTGAGCAATGTGTGATTAAATGGGTACTTTTGTACCTGCCAAGACCAAAGTCATTGTCAAATGCCTTAGGCATCGGGCCCGCGCCCAAACACGAGAAACGAGGCGGAGAGATGATTTTACCCAGAGAGGTTTTGGAAGCAGAATGATTTTAAGCGAAACGATTTCCAATTCATCCCGTTTGGTCCGGGAGGGAGGATTGTCCGGGGATGGTATATTTGCCGTGCCTAACATTGAGCTTCCACTTGCACAATTGTTCGTACCTTTGGATGAAGCTTTCAATGGAATGAAAGAAAAAGAGCTAGACGTGGAGGAGGCATTTGGTGTGACTGTGAGGAGAAAAAAATGAACTCATCTTGATTCCCAATTCATTATCTGATTATCTTCTTATGGAAACTAAGAGACCCACAAGGAAATAGAGTTTGCTGCGGCAGGCTGCTTGATTTTCATGCTAGGTACCGTGATTCTGAATTCTTTTGAAATTGTCTGAAATGGGTGTAGAAGTTATTACTGGCTATAGTTATTTGATTAGGGTATGATGACTCCATGGCCGCCCGCTTAGTTTTTAAAGTTTATTTATGCCCTTTTATTTTACGAGTAATTTCTATATTGTGTTTCCATTTCCTAACTATTTTGGCATTGTGAGAGCATTATTGTCTTGTTGTGTTATCCAAGTAGAAGGTACATCTTTTTTATTTATGAGGAACTAATTATGTATGGATTAAAAGAAAGTGTGGGTTAGAAAAGACACGTCTACCATGCCTAAATTATAAAAACTTTAAAATTGGTTGACATAATAAGATAATTTTGAAAATACAAAACCAGGCATCTTTCTATATCTTATTCATTTCACCAAAAATATTTAGGCTTTGTTTGGTCTAATTTTTCAAATTAATTGTGTAGAATGGTTTTTTCAAAAAAATGGTGTTTCGCATAAAAAACATCATTTTTTCATATATTATATATTTTTACTGAAAAAATATTTTTGAGAAATTTGAATACATCTTGAAATCTTTTCTCAAAACTACAGTATTTTTAAAAAAAAAAATCTCAAAAAAAATTAAATGTTCTAAAACCATCAACCAAGAACAAGTTTTCTTAAAAATTATATTTTGATTTTTTTGAGAATTTTAGAATATCAATTTAAATCTTCCACGTATATCTTGAGGGGGAAGGGGGCGGATTGCGGAAGCCGTGCCGAAAACAAGATGAAAATTCATCATTATAAGGGACAAATTTGAATACATCCCATCTTTGGATGACCAGGACTCGGCTCATAATTTTATTTGTAACTTATTTTTTATTTTATTTTGTAATTATAAATTTAGTTTACTTTATATACAATGATATCAATGAAAAATTGTTATTTAGGAATTTTCTATTTTTGCCGTAAATTGTTTTCAAACAAACTTAATAAAATATGGGATCTCGTGATCGGCAATTTGAATCCAGAGTTATAATTTCTGTTGGGTACTAATTTTTAAAATTGTTTTTATAATATATTATAAAGTTCAGTTTTATAAATATATTTATAAATTTAGGATTTTTGACGAAATTTGTGAGGGGGGTTGTAGCGTTTTAGAGAATGAAGGAGGAGAATAGAAAAAATCGAGGATAGAAACATGCGGTGGTCCAACAACTGTTGGGATGGCTGCAGTCAGTCATCATCAGGTGGGTTAGAAGACTAAAAATGTTTCTATTAAAAAAGATCCGAACTAAACCACCATACCCCAATAGGTTCTGCGAATGCCCAACTGATCGAGCCTTGATCAGTAAGCAAATTGCCTGAGAGATGTCCTCCATTCATCTCGCCCGACTAGTCTGTGACACACTTTTTAAGCGGAGTTGTTTTTGTGGTGGATGAGGATTTTTTTTGCACTTTATTGACTAAAAACAAGCATGTTCAACACTAGGAAAAAGGGGATCTCTCTCCCTCCCGCCTCTCTTATCATTCTCTCTCTCTCTCATTTCTATAAAAAGAGGAGAGCGTTCATCCATAAAAGGGGATTACGGAGGGAGAGATTAATTTTTAGGATTAAAGCATTTTTTATTTTTAGTTGAGCTTTAGAATAGATTAGATTAGATTAGACTGTAGTTAGTTTCAGATTTGCAATTTTGAATTCTTATTTTTTGATAAAGTTTGTTAAGTTCCTTTTACCTTTAATTTGTAATTTTTATTTTATGTCATGCTATTTTATTTTTCCAAGATTTTTTTTTAAATACATGTTTAATCTTTTTGTTTTATTAAATATGTTTGCACTAAAGATTGAACCTTATACACCCATGGAAGGCTAAATCTTTAGGCTCATTCAAGGACTACTCCTCTTTCGAACCTTCGATGAACTATTTCTTTTCTATTTCAAAATAATTTAATTATGTTTATAGTGATTCTGTAGTTTTTTAAGATCAAAACTTAAAATTGTACCCATCTTTGGTTATTTGCCATAAGGTACTTGTACAATCCTGTTTAAATCAATTGCATATTCCAATGGTTTGAAACAGTATTCAATTATTATTTATTTCATAAACCATCTTTTAGTCATGAAATAATATTTTCAACTGAAAATCTTCAACCAAAATTATTATATCTTGAAGAATGGTGAGTTCATAAAGGAGAGGAATTGAAACATTTAAGGTAAGGAGATGACTAAGTACTTGAATCTTGCTATTTTTCTATTGTAGCTTACATTTTCAATCTTGAATATTTACGAAAGAAACACAAAATATAATTGTTTACACTTCTTTAATTACAACAAAACTCAATCTGGCCTACAGCTCTCTGTGACAAATGATATCAGGACTTCTTACTATTATGCTTCACTTACTAGGTTCCCTACGTTTGGGAACTGATTAGTAGATAAATAAATACGGTAACGTGTCACTGGACAGACTGCAACTCTGCTCGTGCTCCATGACGGCACTGCTGTGTTAGTGAGTAGGTGATTGACCCAGCCATGCTCCTAAGGAAGGCCTGACTGGTAGCCTGTCATCAGAATACTACCGAACGTCTCGATTCAAGCATGTGGACTGTCAAAAAAAGCTTCTGACGTGCAAGCAACCTTACTCCTTGATCTCTTAGGATCGCCGTCAGCCGTTGCCCCTCGTCAAGCTCTGGCGTGGTTATATTTCTCCAAATTGCTAAATAGCAACACTCGGAATTAATGATAGCCTTACCGTCATACAGTGCTTGTATCGTGGTGTCTGTACCGATTTTCGCGTAGATGGACCACCGGCTTGCTCATAGCAATAGTTCGGGGGCGGGCCCCCCTGCCCGAGCAAGCCATAGTTTATCATTGTATATTTTTCTCTTTAACACAATTTCTATATGAGAGAGAAAAAAAAACTTAAAAACTTGAATCTGATGTCCTAACTTCTGACAGATGATGGTGTTTGGAATCCAGCCCATTGGAGTCCCAACCCGATTGGAACCAGCCCTAGAGAGGCCCAACCCATGGAAAGCCTAGCCCATGCCCAACTTATCCTTGAGTCTTTCATCTCTTCTTCTAATGCACAGACTTTGCTATTTGTCAAGACAAAAAGTCTCTGATAGAGCGGAGAGAAGAAAGAGCGAAAGAGAGTACAGGCAGGGTAGATAAACTCTGTAAAGTGTACAGGTGAGAGGCTATGAGGAAGAGCGCAAGACTGAGAATATTGGAGATGAGATGATTGAGTGAGTTGAGTGTGATCTCCTCCTTTATATCATTGTAATTCATTCGAGATAGTGAATTATCAGATCCTCTCTGGGCGTAGGCATGTTGGCGAACCACCGTAAATCTTGTTTGTGTGTGTGGTTGATGTGGGCAGAGTGACTGGTAACTCGTTTTGGGCACAAACATTGGTATCAGAGCCAAGTTCGATGTAACCGGAGTGCCACCGGATTACCACGGAGTAAATTTTTGAATTCTAAGCAAATTCAAAAGGGCCTCAAAACTAGAATTTGAGCATACCACGAGATTCGCTCACGAGATTCGCCTTTCAATGCGAAGCTCCAGGCTCAAATCGAGTCAAAAACGGATGCCGGACGATCTCCATGCAACGCTTGAAGATCGGCGCTGAGATCTACTCCTCAGGCGAGGCCCGCACGCGCTAAGGGGAAGCTGAGGAAGAAATGTGCGCCTGTATCAGCATGATCATCAGGCATCAGCAAGGCATATTCCAGAATATTTTTTCTGTGTCGCACTGCGGCATCATGCCATCAGCAAAAGAATATGTCCCTTAGAAATTCTTTCTATGACCAGTGACCGAATGTTGACCAGCCATGATCGGTCAAAAGTTGACCGTTGACCGTCAACTAAAAAATGTCACTTTTAGTCCCTGACTTTCTATAATTCAGATTGGTCCCTGAAGTTGGAAAAATTGCAATTTCGTCCCTAAAGTTCTAATTTAATCAAGTTGGGTCCCAGAAGAGTCTGATTTCGACCGAAAAGTCCTTCTGGAGTTTTTCTTGGCATCCCGGATTCATCGCGGGGTTAGTTTTTCGAATATTTTGCTTATATTTGAGAGAAGTAAGAGGCAGAGAAAATTTGGGAGCAGATGATTATGCTTTTAGCTACAAATTACGCCCTATGAAAACCAAGGATGGACGACATCTATCATGTAAAGATTTGCACGATCCTTTAGAGAATAAAGGAGAGAAAACTACAGAGAAGAAGGATGAGGAATGGACAAAGATGAACAAAAAAACGATGGACCTAGCAGACAGTGCATTGGACACATAAGGTTTTACCCATGTAGCACAAGAGATGAGTGCTTACAAGTTATGGACCACATGGGAGAACAGTACCAAAAAAAAAAATGAAGATATCAGAACAAGCCTTATAATGAGGAGGCCTTGTGAACCTTGAAATTTAGAGAGGGACGGTGGCAGAACATACGAGTGATTTTGAATTTGGTCAACCAGTTGGCAGTATTGACATCCAATTTGATGATGAGATGCAGGCTCTACTGCTTCGAGTTCTTACAAGAGAGTGGAGACATTGGTGGTTTCCTCGCAATTCGCGTAGGATGGAAGTTGATGTGGTAAAGTCAAGATACCCTATTCAATGAAGAGAGGCACGGAAGAAAAAGATGGGCATGACAAATCGAAGTGAGTCGCAGGCCCTAATCTCAGACGGAAGCAGGGAAAGAGGTCGAGGTCATACAGGAATAATAGGAGAGGACGACCGAGGTCACAATCACCGAGGTCGCAATTTAAGGTTTTTTCTGGACCAAGGCGGCATATCAGAAGGAATTGTCCAAAGTATAAAACACATATGCAGTCTTCAGACGACAGCATCGGCATCGTGATGACAGATTCAGATAATGATGCAGTCCTAGTATCATAGCAGATGAGAATCCAAACTAAGGTAATTGGATTCAGGAAGTGCCTACCATTTTTGTTCTAGAGACAGGAAGAGGTTCTCTACATACGCGCATGCGAGGACTTGACGGATGGCGAACAATACGACGAACCAAAGTGTGGCCAAGGAACAATCCGGTTCCGCATGGCAGAGGGAGGTCTTGACGTTGACGAGGTACGGATGTTCCCCAACTTACGGAAAAAATTTGATTTCATCAAGATGCTAGATTCAATGGGTTTCAGCATTGCCAGTAAGGGAGGAATCTGGAAATTTTCAAAGGAAACAAGAGTGCTGAGGGGGAAGGAAGACAAGAGGACATATCGACTAGAGGGGAGTGTCCCAGAAAGAAAAAAAGCTGTTGTCCGGACATGGTCCAGTGATCTAAGAAGGAAAGAATTGACAAGGGAACAAACAAGGTGCACACAGGACCACAAAGCAAGCGCAGGGACACCTAGCGGAGCCAGAGTGGTACAAAAGCGCAAGGAGATGCTATTGAGACACATGCGGAAGCTATCAGACAAGACCGTGCGACCAGTGCAGGATTCAATAGGGAAAACCAGAGGAAGGAGACAACTCGATTGTGAAGAGTTGTACATCGCTAGACGCGACTTCGCCGAAACGAGTCTCTTTCGCTCTCGATGTGATTAGTGGCAGTGATCTCTTCAAATTGTACACAAGAAAGGAGAGAGGGAGACCACGACGACTCGCAAAGTGAGGTACGTGCGGCCGCTCTCCGGTGAGGGGAGCAAGGCACCTAAGTGAAGAAGGTGCAGGCATTCAGTCTGGAAGTGCGTTGCCATTGATGAGGGCAAGGTATCTCGGATGCAGTCTTGCAGATTACGGGGAGCTGGACAGACAGTTGTAGGATAGATAACTTGAAGATTCAGATTACCCTTCAATGGGCTAGAGGGGGAGATTGTTGGGATCCAGCCCAAACTTGGAGGCCCAACCCCAATTGGAAGCCAAGCCTAACATAGAGAGGCCCAACCATGGAAAGGCCTAGCCCATGCCGCACTTATCCTTGAGTACATTCATCTTCTTCTAGATGCACATACGTGTGGCTATTTGTCAGAGACAAAATTCTCTGATGAGGCGGAGAGAAAAGAGCGGAAGAGAGTGCAGGTGCAGTGTAGATAACTCTGTAAAGTGTACGACCTGAGAGGCTGTGAGAGAAAAAGCAAGACTGAGAGATTAGAGATGAATGATTGAGTGAGTGAGTGTGATTCTCCTCCTTTGTATTCATTTATTCATTCCTGATATAGTGAATTAGTCAGATCCTCTCCGTGGACGTAGGCATTGTTTGGCCGCACCACAATATTGTCTTGTGTTTGTGGTTATGTTGGCAGAGTGACTGGAAACGTTTTGGGCGCCACAGATGGCTTGATCGCATATTTCCCCAACTTTTAACACTAGCAGATCTCTCGCCAGTGATTCCACATTATAAGTAGTCATTGGCATAAATATACTGATCGCAGATTGATTTTGTCTACTCTTACTGTAACCTGCCTACCGTGGCAAAATCAATATGCACAATCCCACACTCCAATTGTTTACAGCAGGAAGTGGGATTAGAACCTTTCACACAAGGAAAGCATTCTCTGAATCTCTAAATTTTTGACCACACATAAAAGTAGTAATTTTTCTTAATTTTATAATTTTTATTCCTGCTGAACATAAGTTCTGGTAATTTTAACCCACGCCTACTGGACATAAGTTATAGCAATTTTGATCCCCCTAAATCTAAGTTCTGACTCCACCCTGCACGCGTCTAAGTTTTGGAAAGTAAAAGTATTTTGATGAAAGTAAAAGTATGTTTTCCTTGAAGCATAAACTCATCTAGTGTGCATGAATTGAAAAATTAGATGGATGCATTTAAAACCAACCTCAAATTTCTATATATGTGATATATTTAGGTGACATAATTATATATTAATAAATTTAATGTGAATCATAACATATATCACTATCCAATTTTATATGATAACACGTTGATCAAATTTTGTTTTCTAATCTTACGCCATTCTAAATTGGACGAGTCCGTCATTAGGATTTCGTCTTTAAGACGCCATTGTGGAAACAATTTTTTGGCTGCTTATGCAAGAAATCCTCAATCGAGACCTTTTGACTAACCTTGTCAGGCAAGAATCTCAAATTGGGAGATTTAACGTCGTCCACATATTCATTATTAAATATTTATTTGATATTTAATTATGACAATATTAATAAGAATAAGCCTAATTATTTTAAGAGTATTTTGTGAATAGATGTCACAATTATAAAATACACGTGTATAGTGAAAATGTCCTTTTGGGAACATTCTCTTTCCCCTAATGTGGGACCAATTCATTTTTGTTTGACTTTGATACGAAATAAAACTCTTACACAATACAATTTTTCACGTAAAAACAATTGAAGAGTTTTACTATGTTTAAACTTAAAGCTTATTTAATAAAAAAAACTTGAGTCTCTATAGATATATCGCTACAAAATGGGAGATATGTATATAGAGTAGAGATTGAAGAGTATTCATCTTTTGTCATTTCTTCTTTTTCTCTTCTTGACGAAGATTACTTGTTATGTATCTTTCATGATGGTGGCCTTTGATTTAGGAGTCGTTGGGTTATTTTTGTCATATGACAGAACGCAATGCAACGAGTTCTAAATCGAACTACATATTTCAGGCTAAAGTATCAAAACTTGGAAGCACCGATCGAGTGAAATTAAAGTTAAGTTGCGATTCGCTAAAACTTTTAATTTTAATTTTCCTCTTCGTGTTTTGATCTATTATTTTCCATTTTTCTTGGTTTTGATCTATGAGATTAATCGACAAGTTTGATTTTTTTTCTCAGTTTTATCAAATTTTTTTTTCTTTTGTTATTTTAACTTTTTGTGTTCGTCTCTGATCGAGGAATTGGATACAGTAAAAGAATTTTGGTTAGAGGAAACTACTTAAATCCTAATTGTTCCAAAATAATATATTTTAGATTAATTTTGAACTTTGTGGTGTTTTTTTGTACAAAACAAATCGTTTGCTTTAGTGGTGTTTTTTTGATTGTTGTTTAAACTCCATCCCATTGGAAGTTCGTGTAATTAGCAATAAATGGCAAATTGATGTAATTCTAATTAGTTTCTGGATTGGACCTCCAAATGACTTCACATATCTGAAATCAAGGCCCTTTTGAAATCTCTTTTTTATTTCTATATTGGTTTCATATTTTTTAAACCAATCAATAATTTATTTTCTATTTTCTTTTTATTTTGCTTGCCCCATCCTCTTTTGTTTCTTTGGCATAATAATAGGAAAACAAAGTGCGTCAAGTCCAAAGCAAGTCCTATAAATTCTATCTAGAGACGCCTATATTTCAATTTTTTTGTCTAATTTATATTGTCCAGCCAAACTTTTGGACCAGACCGATTTTCTGTCCGGCCAATTTAACAACACCTCTACTAACCCTCGGCTACCGCAAAAATAGGAAATAAAAAAGTAGCTCACACGTCAAGTAGTCTAAGAATTATAAGGAACTTGAGTCCTACTATAGTTAGAGAGAGAGATAATGAAATTTAGGGGCATATCCATCGCCATTTCTTCCTCTTTTTAAGTGATCGTTTGGTGTTTCATTTTGAAGGTATTGTGTTTGTTTCTAATCTAACTCAGCACAACAAGCGAAATTTAAACTACCTTTTCATGTTCTAAAAAGATTGAGCTTGAAGCTACTCGATTCATGTGAAATTAAAGGTAAGTTGTACGAGATAAAGTAAATACTTTTTAATTTTAATTTTTTCACGTTTGATCTATTTCTCCATTGTTATTGAGTTTGATCATGAAGATGAGTACACCTTCTCAGTTTATGATGCTTAATTTTTTCAACGTTCTATGGCCTGCGATGAAGTTTCTATGAACATTCATCCTACATGATGTAGGAATATGGATCATCAGAATTCGATGATTTACGTTCTTGTATTTTAATAAGATCAATCCACTTATTTTTGAATTCTTGTTGCTTCGAAATAGACGTCTGTCCTGATCGTCAATTTTGTATGTATATTTTTTAGATGATGTTGCACTTGTTTTTTGTTTTTTGATGTTGCAATCTCCTGTTTGATTTTTGATCTTCTATACCTTTCATTTCAAGCTTGTGTGATTTGATATTGCCTGAATATGTCTTTGCTTGTTGTTTGTGCGTGCGTTTTGATATGTTGTTGCTCTTCTATAACATTTAACTTCAATCTTACGGATTGATATTGCCCTACCAATTTATGTCGCGTGTGTTTTGATTTAATTTGTGGTTTTACATGATTGTGGGGTAACTATGGGCACTCAATTCAATGTAATCTTGGATTTTAGGCAGATAATTTTCCTACTTACAAGCAACCTAGCTTTCTTGATTGGATTTTTTTTTACAGTATTTTTTTATTTAAATTTTGGTCTCATATTTCTGCTTACTTTATTAAAAAGATCAATAATAAAAAATATTGTATAATTAAAAATTGATCCAAATTTTTTTGCTTAATTTTCCCCCCCCCCCCCCCCCCCCTAAAAATTTTTGTTTTCAATATGGCCATGAATCCCTCTTTATCTGCTTTACTGCGATCGTGTTGGAATCTAGGTAGGCAATGAATCCCTCTTTTCCATCCCAACATTTTTTAAAATCTAACATATTAGATATAATTATAAAATTGTTGCTACAAATTTATTTTTCTATGCTAAACAAAACTTTTGAAGAACTATATGAGATTGCAGGATCTTGCCTTAGTTTTATGATTCTGTTACCTTGAATCGTTGGTCTATTTTGTGAGATATGCTGTGATTTGGTTTGCATGTTTATGGCTTATTGTATAGTTGGAGTCTTATCCATTTTTTTAATGTATTTAGGGGTGTTTGCTACCGGATACGGAGGGGATAACTTTTCCCCCGGATAATTTTTTTCTCCCGGTGTTGGCTTGGCGATAATTTAGTCCCCCGGAGGTAGATAAGGCGGATAATTTTTTGGTGCCTAGAGTCCTAACTAAAAGGTATCCGGGGGAATAAGGGGGTGGCGGATAAGAAAAAAATATTAAAGAGAAATAAAATGTATAATTTTTTTTTATATAGAAGAAGAGAACAATAAAATATATATTTTTAATAACTAATATTTTATATTTTGTTTCTCTTTATATAATATTTTCTTCCTTATCCGCCACCCTTATCCACTCTTCAAAAAATAGCCAAACATGTTTAAAGTATCCCTCTCCAACAATTATGCCCCCCTCTAGGGCCCGTTTGGCTGGAGGATATGAAGGGGATAACCCTTTAGAGGGAGGATAAATTTTAGAGGGAGATAACTTTTGGAGGGGAATAAACTTTTACTTGTTGGATACTTTTTGATGGGTGGATCAAGGTGGAGGTAAGGAAGAAAATATATAGAGAGAAACAAAATATAAAATTTTAGTATTAAAAATATTTTTTTATTTTTAGATAATATATAATATATATATATATATATAAATTAATACATTTTGTTTCTCTTTAGATGCTTTTTTAAACCCACTCTTATCCCCCAACCCCCTTACCCCCGATACTTTTAGTTAGGGGTTTAGGTCACCCCACAATTATCCAACCTCCGTGGGCATATCCTCTAGCCAAACGGGGCCCCTAAAAGTACAACTCTCCCATTCCTCGCATCCAAACGAGCCTCTTTAATGATATCTAGTTAAATCTTGATTTCCTTTCGATCGGATCATACAATAGTGTTGTGCTGCAAAATGCCTTTTTTCCCCAAATATTAAACTCTCATTTGGTTTGCAACTCTATGTTGGCCTTTGGGGAACATATTTTGCCTTGTTTTGAAATTTGATATTGTACTTATTGAATTTTAATTCATCCTGCTTTATTGAGTTGAATGAAAGTAATTTTTTTAGAATTTTACATGAATCGGAATCCACTACCACTCTCAAAGACTAAATAAAATGTAAGACCCTTTTTTGTAATAATAAAAAACATAAAAGGAACTCATTTAATTAGAAAAGGACGCATATAAAACTATCGGATATATCAGATACGAAATTGAGAAAATTAATATATGAAAAATCAAAGTGACATCAGTAAAATTTTAGGTATTGTTGCACTAATTTAAAGATATTATTTAAATAATAAATAATTTGATTACAATATTAAGTAATATTGTATCTAATATTAATTACAAATCGCTTAGTGAGTCGTATCGGCTTACAACTCAATTATGTATTTCTTAATATCGTTATAAAAAAAAATGATATAGCAAACCCCAGGCCAACTTAATTGTTAATATTTCGTTTTTGTTGCAGAGCTTTTGGGGAAGAAAATGATTGGCGTGATGAGAATGCCATGGGTGTAACAGAGAGCGATCCGTTTAGTTTTTTTTGCCCTAAAAGGTATTCGTATTTTGGGATGATCGAATAAAATAAACTCCTTACCTGAGATGAAAATGGTTTGTCAATTCGAAGCTCCCTCAAGAGACGCATTATTTGGTTTAAATGATGCTTTAATTTTATTGATCTCGGATTTTTTAGTACAGTTTTCTTTTTTTTAGGTAATCATTCCCCCTGATTATAAAATGTTCATACTTACCAAATGGGAAATTGAGCCCAAGAAATCACTTTAAAACTAAATACGAGGATACTTCATTTCTTTTTCTAACCAAGTTTAAATTAATTATTTTTACATAGAAAAAATAATGTTTCTAAAAAATAAAATCATTCGATGGTATCCATGTCTAATTCCCCTCCGGTATACTCTTGGGCTCCACTAAATTTACAAAATCTCAAAAAATTGACGACCTGAGCCTGGCTCAACCCAGTCTGCCCCAGCTTAACCTTGGCCTTGGTTTGGGCCTAAGTAAATTTGGACCATCAAATGTCTCGTAATAAACACTATTCTCAGCAGTTTAACTAAATTCATCATTTAAAATTTACTTGTGATGTTTCAAATCATTCGTATTTACACCTTCTATGAATATGCGGAAAAAATCATGTGATCGGATACAAATTAATTATCTCCAAAAAACTATATCAAAAACCCTTATTGAAAATTAATCAATAAATATTGAATAACTGCATGTATACCTTTTATCGCAATATTATTATACATATACACAATACAACTCGGGCTTCGTTTACGGGTTGTCCAATACCTTCAGGCCAAGCCTAACTCAATTTTACTTTGGGCTCTAATTTTTTTGTCTAGTCCAAATTTTTTCTCCAATTGTATTTTATTTTTTGCCTTCATTAAGCTGAATTCCGCAAATATCAAATATACCATTGAATATTTATAGGAATTAGAAGATTTTGTTTCCTAAATTCATGTAGGAAATTGCTAATCTATTCATCCTATAATAGGTCTGTTGACCTTAAGTTTATTTCTCTTTATTTTTTTTTATTCACTTCCTAACTTAGGTTATAATTTGTTTATTATTGAGTAAGCTGGAGGAAGAAAATTAAGGCCTTTCTATTATTTCTATTTGGTATCAGAGCCACATTACCTTGGTCAGAGCCTCCTCCGCTTTCGCCGCCGCTCTGCGGTTGCCGGAATAGTGTCCGATCCTTTAACCACCATTTCCCTTGCGTAGAAAGTCATCCGCGCGCAGCCACAACCTCATGTCCCCAAACAGTCGCAACACATCCATGTCTGTTCTCACGTTTCCCTATTCCGTATCCCCGCTTGTTTTGACATGTGCCACATGTGGCGGGGGGGCGTGTTGAATTTTTTTCATATAGCCATGTTTGTTCTCACTTTACCCTATATCTGTATTCTCGTGTTTGGCGTGTGTCCACACGTGCTAGAGCTGTTGAATTTTTTCAACATTGGTTAGATTGGCCGGCGTCTTGTGGCAGTCTACCCCCGCCCCTTATTGCTGGGCAATCGATCTTGTAAGCTTGGCTCGCGATAATCTTCGCTCAGCTTGAGGGGAGTGCTGAAATTGAATATTTAGAATGATTTACTTCGCAATTTAGTTATAATTTGTATTAATATTTGAGTAGAGCTGGAGGATAACATTAAGCCTTTCTATTATTTCTATTTGGTATCAGAGCCCTTACTCTTGGTCAGCATCCTCCGCTTCCGCCGCCGTCATGCTTTTGTCCGCGGGAATATTGTCCGGCTTTAACCTCCATTCCCCATGCGTAGAAAGTCTTCATCCGCGCGCAGCCACAACCTCATGTCCCAGACATCGGCACCAGCCATTCGGTGCTCACGTTTCCCTATGTCCTTAATCCGCGTGTTTGACATGTGCCACATGTGCGGGGGGCGTGTTGAATTTTTTCATATAGCCATGGTTGTTCCACGTTACCCTATATCTGTAAATTCGCGTGTTTGGCGTGTGGCCACACTGCCAGAGGCTTGGTTGAATTTTTCACATTGGTTAGATGTGGGCCGGTCTGTGCCGTCTACCCGCCCCTTATTGGCTTGCAATCGTATCTGTTAGCTGGGGGCTAGTCGATATCTTCGCCTCAGCTTGTACTAGGGGGCATTGCTGAAATTAGAATATTTAAAATTGATTACCTTGCTATTTAGGTTATAATTTGTATTATATTTGAGTAAGAGCTGAGGAATAAAATGCCTTTTCATTGTTCTTTCTATTATATTTAATGGAATATTTTTCGAGTTATCTTGATTTTTTAGCGATGAAATTTATGTAATCTATTACATATCTTGTCCGTACCGCTATTATTTTGTTTCTTGTTTCTCAATTTGATATTATATTGGCTTCTTATTTTACTTTGTGCTGTAAGTATGCACATGTGCTTATTTTCTTTTGGAATTGGAGTGAAGTTGGGTTTTATTTCGAATTTGAAGATCTAAAACCAATGTTTTGCTCCAAAAAAAAGAATAAAGAACAAATTGGCTATTTGGGTTTTGGGCGTGAAAGTTAGATATTCGGTTTAACATGTTTACGGTATTAGATCTTGCTAACATCTTGTACAATTAGAATTAGACCCTTTTTTGAGTTCGGTTTTCACGTAGGTTAAATTGGACGTTTTTGATTTTTTATGATTCCGGTCTGTTTCCGTTTCCCACGTAGGTAACTTTTTTTTTTTTTTCAATCCTTCCCTCATGAATAGTGTAAAAAAGTATCTTGAGGAAAGAATTTAAAAAAATGTAATTAGAGGAAAAAAACAACAAAACTTTCTTATTCTTTGTTCTCGGTTCGTTCACGATTCGCCGGTTGTTTTTTTTTTGAAAAGTATATATTCCTCCCATTTGATGCATTTAGGCTTCATTGGAGGGAAGATTTGGGAGGGAGTTGTAGAGGGAAAAGAAACAAAAAAAAAAATGTTAAATCTGTTGGACTCCATAACTTTTTTTCATTCTTCCCAAGTTCCGAATAACAGTTAATTAGGGCTGAATCTTTATATAGAACGCAAATGCAACCATTACTGTCCAACTTCCTGTAATTTTCCGATTAATCTTCTTTTTCCAATTTTCAGCATCATCAGTAAGTATTACGAATTCAAGAAGGCCTGTGTTTGGCTTTGGATCAAGATTTAGTGAGTTAAAAGAAAAGAAATGGAAAAGGTAGATGATTCACAGTGTGTGATTGTCTAACTTTTTCATTTCCATTTCTTTTTCTCGCCAACGTCCACGATCCAACACAGCCTAAATGGTAAACTTTGGTGATCTTCTTAAAGGAATCAGGCAGAGGAATTTACTAGAAATTAGCAGAAGGCTCTTCTTAAGAAATCGCCAACTGCACGATCCAAACACGTCTAACAATGTTTAGCGGATTGGGGGGGGGGGGGGGGGATGACGCAACAGGAAGGATTTTACTAGATGAAGAACTTCGAGGTGACTTCTGTAATTTTCATACTCCTCTTCTGTGGTAATGCGTGATTTCTATACAATTCAGTGGTATGAGATTGCTGAATGCTTGAAATTTTCAGTAAAACTTCTTTTTGTGGGAAGTTTCGACTTAAGATTTTCTCAATGCTCTACTGAAGATGCCCGTCATTCTTTATTAAAATTTACTTCATTTTTCTTATTTAGGCCTGGGACGTTTGGAAGTTCAAGTGGAGATAACCTTCCTGATGAATTGTCGTTTCCAAATTCTTCAATTCATACAAATAAAATGAAAGTCGAACTCTTTTCTTGCTTCAGATGTGAACTTGTAGGCGTGTATGTGATTATGCCTCTGTAACTTATTGCGGGCCAGTATATATCATCGAATATTGTCCCCTTTCCACTTTACTAGTGTTTTTTCTTTGAGTTTCGTGAACTCATGATGCTAAAGCAAGTATTTCAGGAAAGATATTCAATCTTTTAATGATCTTCTATGAGAATTTTTTGGTGGTTAGATCGTTATCATATTGAAAACGTGTTGGAACTTGAGCCACGGAAAAGAGAGTTTAATATATACTAACAATTTAACTCATTCACAGTCTTTGTTCTTTTCTCTTTTTTGTTTTATACTGTCATGATTGTGTTAACAGATAGTTTAAGTTTTAAATACAAGATTTGGATGTGATCGTTTTTGGGACCCTTTTGTGTATGGGACAAATACTTTTTATGGCATGGTATATGTCCGAAAGTATGTAAATACCTTTTTGACAAGCTATCAGATCCTTTTTGGTACCCTTCGGGGGATTTTGTGCTCCTTTTTTGCTAGCTGTTGACTAGACACGGAATTGAATTGCTGTTCCGACTTATTACATTTCTTCTCGGATCAGATATAGCCGTTCTTGGTTTTGTCTGAATTGCTACCTGCATTTCTCTTCATCAATTTTGACATGTAAACAGCCATTTTCCCTGCCTTGTACAATGCACTACTAATTTAGGGATCCACTCTATAGGGTCCTTGGTACATTAAGCGTTCATACGGTGATAGTTTTCCATGTGGACTGAGACTTGCAAACAATGGTGATAGGTTGTTGTTTTTTAATGTGATTACTGATTAAGTTATTGCACTGTCGCTTAATACAATTTCCTTATCTTGCATTCATGAGACTGACGGGAGTTTAAAACGCACCTTCACCACAGAGGAGAGAAAGCAAACTGGGGCATTCATTTGGTTGGATCTCATGCTGGCTTGTAAAGTACCAGAATATTTTGCAATTTCATGAACAATGATAGACAAAATACTTTTCTATTGAGAAACCTTTACAAATTAAGCCGGCTCTAAAGTGTCCTTAGGCATGCCATGTGAAATTGGTGCAGGATAGTTTCTAGCTATAATATATGAGCTGAGCTACTTAATATTCTTATTTAACTCTTTCTTCACCTCATCGCGATTTGCGACTTAAGGTGTGGTATACTTGGTGCATCGACATGAGCACATATACAAGACAAGCAATGCTAGTGGCTGAGGCAAGTAAAACTGAGCAAAGGAAGCCCCGTGTTACTTGTCTTCAGAAGGTCCAAGTGCAGTAAGTGCTTCGGTTTTTTTTTTTCATTATCTAGTCAATCATTTTTTCTAATCTGATTTGTTTTGGGGACAGTGGTAAGACTGCAATGTCAGCTACTATGGTATTGACAGTGATTTTCCTTATGTCAAGATGTAAGCATCTCTCTCTCGTCTCTTCATGATAGAATCGATATATAGATTTAAATTAATTCCTACTTTTTTTATCCATGCTAGATATCAGCTGAATCAGATGATTGGGGAAAGCAGTACATGTTCTCATATCGTCAAGTATTCGAGGATGCTTGTAAAAGTAGAGTAAAGATTATTTGGAAAATATATATATATATATATATTTTAATGGATCCCTGGTGGCAACTACAATTCTTACTATGAAGATTTCAAACCACTCATAGTAAATAGCCATTTCAAATTTATCATGATACAGAATCCTAAATTGGTGGTGAATACACACTGAAACTACGAAATCGTAATTTGAGCTATTCCCTATGAATAATTGAGGCCGAATCCCTTCATTTGTAAACACACATCATATATAGACGGAGCCTTTGGATATGCCAAGCCTAGATAATGCCATTGCAACTAATAAAACGTGGTTTGGAAAACAAGGGTGACATAAGTTGATTTCTTACTATTGATTGTTTGATTTGGTGCATAGACGCCAATCACGAAGCTCTCATGGTGGGTTGAAATGGAGCAACTAAGGAGAACAGGGAGGAGCAGAAGCGATTTACTTGGGTAAAGCACGATCGTATTCTCATTTCTAGACTGCTCATGACATTGTTCAAGGATATTAATTAGCAGGGAAGTTTGCTTCTCTCTATATGGGTTTCTCAAGGTTTATATAACCACAGTTTTTGTATATTTGCTTGATTTATATTTTCTTTTTCTTCCTCCTCCATTGAGGTTTTATTTTCCAAATATACATGCAACTATAGAAATACCAGAGTGCGGATTTGATTGGATATATCCTCAATGTTTTTGAGATAGTTTTAAAAACAGTTCCATCTCTCTCTCTTCTGGTGTTGTCCAGACACTGATTCGAAGTAACTTACTATAGTGATAGTATTATCATTCATTCATGTTTTTATTGAATTGCCGAAATGGCTCAAATTGGTCCTACGTTGATTCGTGTGCTCGTACCTTAGTTACATCTTGTCACCGTAATGCGTCTGGTGTTCTTCAGATTGTGGAGGAAGCCACGGTCTGGCAGCGGGTTTCAGCATCGTGGACTTTTGTACCCTCGGTGAAAGTAGCGAAGTGATCACCTAAAATGAACCGGGTCACGGGTCACCGCATTCAAAAAACCCGTCGGGTTATCTTGTTATTGGGGGGGGGGGGGGGGGGAACCTTGACTTCATCATTTTTTTTATTTTTTATAATAGATAATAAATACAAAAAAATAGGCACCAATTTAATCCGAACTCAAGTTTTCTGCTCGCCCCTCCCCGACTTGCAATATTAATAAGAAACAACAGGCTTTCACAAGTGAAAAAATTCCAGAAGTTTATTTCTAATTGATAAGATATTGGCAGTAATTCCCCTTTTTCATGATGGGGGGAACAATTCTTATTTTCGTTAGACAGATCCTTCTTTCGCGCAATTCTTGTGCCTATTCCAGATTCTGAATGTTCAACAGAATTAGATCAAACTACTACCCACCTGTGCCAATGAACCCACTTGAAAGCTTGCACCAAATCCCACTTCCAAACTCTAAATTCATACCCAAAATCAAGGGGCAGAATCTAATGAAAACCAGCTTCATAAACAGATACATACAATGAACAATAAACTAAACATACAGGAAAAGGGAAAGAGTGAAATAATCATAGACATACATGCCAAATAACACAAGAGTACCTATAATGGGAAATCTACACCAGAAGAAGACTCTCTTGAGCACATCAACCCACAAATCCCCCTAAAGCGCACAAATTAAAGAATATCAATCAAGACAAATCAACTACGTCTCCATTAACGAACCAGCCTTCATCCACACCACCAAACCAAACTTTTCAAACAACAGAATCCCCAAAACTCAGAGCATTTGGTTCTTGGAGACCTGTGTGAGCCAGCATCGTGTCCTTCTCATATGATGAGTAGCTTTTATGGTGACTTCATTATTTCCATTTAATTAACTTGGATTGAATAAAAAAAAATATCTAAAAACATGACTAAAACAGGGTAGTCAACCGTTTAATATTTGGTTTCTCATCACAGGCCAACCAAACACCACTGCGAGGAAAAATTCGAATATACATATCTAAAAAAACAGAATGTTTTTTTGGGTTAGACTAAAACTGGCATGTTTATTACCCGATTAGGCCAACTAGCAGCCAGACTAGGCAGGACTGGACTACAAATCCATTCTCACTCCTCGTTTTTATTTTTTTTAAATGGCTCCGAACTACTAGTCCAAAAAGACCAATAGTTCTCCATACCTGGAACAAACGAGTCCTGTGTTCATGATTTTGTTAGTCCGCCAAGTAGTCTCGTCCGTGGTGGGGACTACTTGACCAATCCGAATAATCAAACCAGTCCAAAAGAAATTGGTTCAAAAGAACCTCAAACGAAGAGAAAAAAAAAGAATAATGGAACAGGATGAGATCTTGGAAAAAAAAGACTCATAAAGGTGACTCAAGAATTATTCCTCTCAATTCTCAAACTGAAGCGAACAAGATAGA
>VIGQ01002174.1:17500-60000 GCA_009663005.1 Actinidia chinensis | reverse complement strand
AAAACGATATGAGAGTACTTCTGAGCCATCAAATAAAGCATTTAATGAGGTAACCATGGAAGATTTAAAATATTTGCATTCCCCATAGTGCCTAAAGCGAGTAAAGCAAACTTGAATACTTAAATTTACGAGATTTTTAAATAAATTTGAATCAACATCCTATGTTATGATGCATTAAGAAATACCTTTTCAATGTGGCCAGTTCGTGAGGACTTGTGTACTGTTAAAGAATTTGCATTGTTAAGAGATGGTAATGATGAATGATAGTCAATGCAATCCTTCATGCAAATCTATTCTGAAATGATGAAGACTCGGTTGTCCAACAATTTGTGCATAATACGGGGACTATAAAATCGATCGAGCACTTCTTGCCTTGATTCTAGCTTGAATCTTTGCAAATTCTATGTACAATGCTAGGTCTAGGGGAATTGAAGCCACACGTGTTTACACTTTGAGTAACTGCTTGTTTTGTTAGGTCCTTTAGAGGTTCATATAGGATGTGCTATCCAGTGAATACGTTTTACTATCTGTAGATTTCATTGTTTTAGATACCTAACCGTTGAGTCGAGTCGTCTAAGTATCATATTTCTATCATCTTTAGAAAACCATTCCTAGTCAACTGCGAATGTATTATTCATTATAGAATTCATTGCTTAAACTTCGTTTGTAATTTATAACTTAGAGACTAATAATTTCACTATGGGTAAGCAATTGTCGGAAGTAAGATCCAGTTGAGGAGGTAGACCTTCACGAGTCTATCATTCAAGAGCATGTAGATCATGAGTTCATGGAGGATCCCATAGAAAGGGCTCTAGATGGAGTGAGTCCAATGACCAATTAGAGTCCAATGTGAAGGGTTTAAAGAGTCATCTATCAAAAGGTAAGGAGTGAGTCTGTCATGCATGTGGGTCCATGGTGTTCACGCCCCGCACCCGTCCCTATGCGGATCGTTGGGTGCGTGATGGCCGACGTTGCCCGCCAAGGCCAACTTACCTTGAACCTGGCATTCTCATTCAAAACGCCATAAAATTTTTTTTTTGCGGAAGCTCTAACTAAAATTCTAAATAAGTGTCACGTCCATACCGTACATACAGACTGTGTCTAATTTTTGACTTTACATACATTCCCAGGCTAAACTTAAATTATACATAATTCAAGACATAAATCGGTCTACCCACAAAATACAATACAATCCCTCGGGCTATCAAAAACTACAATCTATGCTTCAACCTCGTCCTATGGTTCTTCACTTTGGCTTCCTGCAGGTTTTCGAAAACGTAGCTAAAACTTTTGAATAACATAAATGCCTTAATATAAAATCCATGGTTGTTTTCATATCATAACGTATCATAGTTAGCATAAAACATTTATTTCATTTCTTTAACTGAAGTCATTAAACATAGCTTGACATAATCATAAAACATCCCGTGAGATAAATAGTTTCAATATCTTCTGAAATCATGCACATATCGTAGGGTGTAAATACTCGGCATAACATACTATGCCGTATAGGCTATGGTGGCTTCTTTAGGCCAGAGATCTCTATCGTCCCGTATGGTCCTTTTTCACTCCTCCTCCCGTTTGAGGACTATTTGGCTTGATTAAAGTTCCTGCCAAAAGGACCCCGAGTATTACCATGCATACATACTTGAACTCAGTTACTTTTCCTGTAATTTCATGCTAGACATTTAATAATTCGTTAAACATGTATCCATGGGTTTCTATACCTAACCTAAATAGCAATTTGTATACTTCTGCAAGACATGGCATTTTTTAGTATACAAATCATTTATTCATTGAACATGGAAAACATTGGCTTATGCATCCATAATAGATTGAAAATATTTTTTGAATATACATAGTTGTTAATTCATGCCTCACGCTACTCACTTGGGTTCTCTTGGTTAAGTGCTAACCCGCGTTCCCTACAATTGAGTAAGGAATCGTCAATATAAGTTCCATTAGACGAATTAAACTAATAAAAGTCTTGACTAACTCTTAGATATTCTAGTTTTAGTCAGACTCCTAAACATGGCCTAAGTCTCTCCATTTATATCCTATTAAGACCCCTTTATAACTTGGGCAACATTTAAATGTTCTACAGAAACGGCCAAATCTGTCTTAATTTAGGGCCTAGGCAATTCGAACTTCTCTATTCAGGCTAAGTCAAGCGTTCGCACGCTTGGCGTTCGGACGCTGTCATTGAGCGTTCGGACGCTGTCCATTGGGCGTTCGGACGCTCCCTAGGTTGACAGTGTTATAGTAACTGAACTCGAATGTTTTTCCTCCCCGCAAACTATACACCAATTCCAACTTTCAACTCCAATCTTTCTGAGACTCATAGAATACTAAATCAACTGGTGGGTGGTAAGGAGAACTATCATACATAAGGGCTTCAATTTCAAAGCTGTGTAAGGGTGAACCATTAATCACAAGGGATCTAAGTTTAAATAAAACACCTACTATTGCCTCAAACTAAAACCCTAAACTATACAAATACATAATTTATGTGCTTTCAGGTGTCTGGTAGCTCGGGGGGTCTCTCTTAAAAAAATCTGACTTGACTTCTAATGGGGGGGGGCAAGAAAATTGACTTCCCAAGCTCCTATCTCCCTTCCTCTTTTTCTTTTTTTCTTCTTCTCCTCTCTTTTTTCTCTTTTTCCTTCTCTCTCCCTCCTCTCTCCGTATGTGTTTTATATATGGTGTGGTGGAGGAGTTGTTTTGTGTATATGTGTATATGTTTGCCTCGACACATGCGAAATTAATCCATGTGGCTTCCCCATTGTCTTCCGGTGTTCCCTTTTCCTTTGTCATTTTTACTGTTGGCGTTCGAACGCTCCTTTATCGGGAGTTCGACGCATGAGTTTTCGAAACGTCCCTTTAGGCGTTCGAACTCTAAGGAGGAGTTTTGATTCTGGCTTTCGAACCCCCTCTTGCTTACAGTTCGAAACATCGAGACTTGAAATCTGCATTTTGGGCCTAGCGGTCGAACTCCCATATGGACGTTCGAACGCAAAGAGAAAATTGGGCGAAAACTCAAAGTCTTAATGTATTGAATTTACTCTAACTTATTTTTGGCGGTCCTTTTTTGCTCTTAAGTCTCTAATAACGTTACTTAATGGGCGACACTCGGTGTTTCCTTACTATTTAAATGAATTTACGATTCGGGGTATTACATTCTCCCCCCCCTTATAAAAGTTGTCCTCAAACTTGGCTAACATCAACTGCTTCCGTTGCGGCAACTCTGATAAAAACTCTTTCGCATAATTGTATGTATAGTTTTGTGATAGTAACATATCTAATGGGGTTTAACCCTTTGCGACTGCCTCTACTAGCCCTCTCATTTGGGCAGCCTACAACATGGTAAGCCAATTTAAACTATCAAAGGCAATTCGATCCCTCCTACCCCGAACATTTGAGGTAGTTGGAATTAACTAAAATGGTGCGTGGATACAAAGGAATATTGGGTAATGCAAAAGAGAACTAACTTACCTCCCGTCGTGTAACGTTCATTCAATAGAAATGGATACCATTCTCCTATTTCATCTTCTCGTTCCCAAGTAGAATTCTTCATCTGAGTGATTCCACACATAACAACTCGCACTAGGAATACTTTGTTTTTTCTAGCACTTGGTCATGACGATAAACGATCTCAATCATCGTTGTTCCATCTAGCTTAAAATCTTCCCTCATGTCCAAAGGATCCTGATGATCACATAAGCGGGGTCATGTTACATATTTCCGTAGCATTGAAACATGAAAAAAACGTCATGAACGTGTGAAAGCTCTGGAAGGAAGAGAAATGCCTATAAGCAACTGTGCATTCGTTGAAGAATTTCGAATGGCCCTATGTAATCTTCTTTGGCTTCAAACTTCCCTCTCGTAACCAAAAAACCAAAACGATTTACCCCTTGGAAGGAGTATTTTCAAAACATCTTGGTCCCCTTCTCCAAACTCGTAAATTCGCGTCTCCTAACATCTGAATAGCTCTTTTGGCGACTCGTGGGCCCGTTGAGTCTCTGTTGAATCTACCTTGATCTTATCGGTCGTCAGTTGACAATTTTGGGGTCCTAACCTTGTTCGTTCTCTCAATCTCAGTCCAACATATGGCGACCTACATTTCCTTCATCGTAAAGTACCTTTATAAACGGTGCCATTCCAATACTTGCGTGAAAAACTTATTTGGTTGTAAGAAAATTTACAAGTGGTAGTGCATTTCCCAATTTTCTTGGAACTCGCGTACAATAGCCGTAAACATGTCCTTCTAAAGTCTGGATAGTTTTCTTTTTGACTGTTTCGTCCGTCTGTGGATGGAAGGCGGTGCTAAACTTAGCTCAGTGCCTAGAGCTCGTTGCAAGCTTTTCCAAAACTTAGACGTAAACCTGATCTCGATCCAAAACGATAGAAACGGGCGTTTTCGTGAAGTCGACTATCTATGCTATGTAAAGGTTTTGCGTACTTCGACAAGGAATATGTAGTCTTCCTGAAAGAATGGCTGACTTAGTGAGGCCGATTTACCATAACCCAAATGGCATTAAGAAACCCTCTGGTGAGTTCGGTAAGTCCTGACTACAAAATCCATCGTAGTCTCCCATTTCTATTCCGGTCTTGGTACGATTGTAATAATCCTGCTGGCTTTGTACTACCTTGACTCATTGACATACAAACATTGTCGACACAAACTCTGCTATTTCCTTCTTCATTCCATGCCTCCAAAATATTTCCTTAAAGTCCTCTATACTCTTTATTCCTCCTCGATGCTCGTGAACTTGATTGTGGGCTTCCCTCTAAAACTTGTCTTTGGACTTCGGTATGTTTTGGAACACCTAAGCTGCCTTGAAACTAAGTGCCCTGTCTTGTAAATACAAATCCGGTTTTGGATTCACTAATAAAAAACATCTCCTCATAACTTTCGCAAACTATTGGATCTTCTGGTTGTCGTCGCTTTACAAATTTCTTCAAGGTCGGTTGAGCGGATCTGATAGTAAGCATGTATTTTGTCTGGTGCAACTACTTCGATCTTTGCTCTTTTCTAACTCATCGAGTAGGGTACTTGGGACGTGACTAGACATGCTAGATTGATTGTCGACTCGGCTTAAAGCGTCGCTACAACGTGCTTGTTCCTAGGTATACTGAATAAGAACATCGTATCTTTTATCAACTCCAGCCATCTTCTCTGCCTCATGTTTAGTTTCCTTCTGGTAAACCAGTACTTCACTCGTTATGATCAGTGAAAACTCACATGTGATTCCATACAGTAATGACGCCAAATCTTCAATGCAAATACCCACTGCGGCTCTCTAATTCATGAGTCGAATAATTCTTCTCATGCGGTCTCAATTGTCTTGAGGCATAGCAATCAACTTTCCCATGTTGCATTAAATGCATCTAACCCCTCGATTGAGCATCGCTGTATTCGTGAAACCATCAATTCCGAAAGGCAAAGCTAAAATTGATGTGGATCCTAATCGTTTCTTTAATATCTGAAAGGCTCTTTCTCTCGCGTCTCTTCCTCGATGGAACATCTTCCGCGTTAGCTGTGTCAAAGGCGTTGCAATTCTAGAAGAAATCCTTCAAATCTCCAATTACCCAGCTAAACCCATAAAACGCCTAACTTCTGTTCACACTCGTTGGCCTCGGCCAATTCACAATGGCTTTGACTTTTGTGAGGATCATGGACACTCCATCTACCTGATGATTGTCCCTAAAAACGTCATACTTGAGAGCCAAACTCGCACTTCTTCCTACTTGGCGTACAATCTTTTATCCAAGGTTTGGCAAAACACCTTAGTGTTCTCATGTTCTGGCAAACTTTTAAAATATACTAAGATATCCATCAATGAAAACATAACATTCGTCAAGAAAAGTTTTGAAATAACTCGATTCATCAAGTCCATGAATGCGGCTTGCGCATTTTGACTCCGAACGGCATAACGATAAATTCATAATAGGCCTTATCTGTTCAGAAAGCTGTCCCTCTCTATGTCGCTCGCTCTAACCTTTAGTTGTGATAACCTGATCTTCAAATCATCTTTGAGAACACTTGGGCCACCTTTGAAGTTGATCAAACAAATAACCACCTTGGTAAAGGGACTTATTCTTAATGGTAACCTTAGTCAGTTCTGTAATCAATGCTAATCTCATTGTTTCCGTCTTTCTTTCGACAACAACACTGGAGCACCAAGGTGAAACGCTCGGACGATAAATCCTTTCTCTAACAGATCTTGGAGTTTGAATCTTTCAATCTTTCAACTCTAAGGCGACATGCGATAGGGGGCTTTTGAAATAGGTATGTTCCCGAATTCAGATCTATGTAAAACTCACATCTTCGGCCACTAAGGACCTTGGTACTCATCTGGAAAAATATCGGAAAATTCCCGTACAACATGAATATCTTCTAAGTTGGTTGGAGAGGACTGCGTGTCGACTACACTGCACAAGAATGCTTGACTCCTTTTTGGATTAAGCGACGGTCTTTCATAGAAGAATGAGGTAGGAGGAGGCACACGCCTACTCCTCAAAGATTATTCCTGAATGAGCACACGAGTGGAACACTATCTCGTTTAAGTTCTCAATCAATGAGTGCACGGTAAAAAGACAACCATCCATCCCTAGAGGACGTCAAAACCAGGCATCTCTAGGGTATTAGATTTACGTACAGACACATCATTGACACAATTTTCACAAGAATTATAGACTCTGTCACACAACATAGAATCCCCAGAGGGCAATGAATACTAATAACAAATATTCACAGGACCGTGGAGGTAGTCAAAATACTACTCAAAGATTTGAACGAATGAATGCGTGTAACCTGATTCCATAAGAATGCGTTCAGGTTGACCACAGATGGGAGTATACCTGACACAACTGATGGGTACAGGGTATTTCCTGTAGCAAGTGCAAAAGCTCGACCTCGTCGTGGCTGATTATTTCTCCTTTTCAGCTTGAGGCTGCTGTATTGATGCTGATACCGATGTCCAGCTCCCTTGAATTTTTACTTTTCATAGGACAATCTTAATTTGTGCCCTTCTTGCCAAACCCCTAACAGCTTTACTTCCTCATGCGACACTCAACCCAATGCTTCTTCTGACAATTGGACATGTTCGACAACTCATTGGATCCTATTACTTCCTTGACTCACTATATTTCTTTGCTGGGCTGATGAATTCCCACTTGACGATTCCTGACTCTGTCATTTTGAACTTTGTCCTCTACTCACATTTCCTCCGATCCTCTTCTTTTGATTTTTGCAGATTAAGACATCTCATTCAAGAATGCCTCAGCAGTGGGCTGGCATGCAGAAACCTCCTGATGAGTAGTAACCGCAATATTTTCTACCTATTCCTTGATTTTCCATCGTACATCCCAACTTCAAACCTTCCGGCTTGCGAAATTCCGTCGACACAATGTGGGTCCATATCGTGGCTAGTTTCCATAACTTGGCATTGTACACTCTACGATCATGTTTCCCTTGCTTTAAATTCAAAACTCTTGATCTTCTTGATCTCGGACCATCTCGGGAAAATACTCCTCGTTGAACACTTCCAAGAATCTAGGCCATCACCACAATGGCTCCAGTGGCTTCTCAATTGCCACCAAATAGTCGGCTCCTTCAAACAGAACGGGGCAAAATCCACTTTCTGTTCATCGGTGCAATGGCAAGACTTCGAACACCTCTTCGATTCCCAAGAGCCAGACCTACAACACATGGGATCGGGCGTTCCATGAACGTTGGCGGTCTCAGCTGGCTGGAATTGCATAATTGTGGTACGTGGCATCGCTCCGGCTCCTGGCATTGGCATTGCCCCTGGTTGTTGCGGTGCTTCAATCGTGGTATTGTTATTGGGACATCATGGACCACTTGACAAGTCCCTCTAAAATTCCTCTCTATACGGTCAACTCGGTCTTCGGCTCCGCCGCCCCTCTACTACCTCTGCCTTTTCTAGGGCGCATAACTTCTACAAACATATCAACCGTTTAGACATAGTTCAATGAACTTAGGCTACATTACATCTAATTTAGCATAGCGTAGCTGGCACATAGCGTGGAATCACTAATCATTCTTAGACCCCTATCTAGACGTGATTCTATCTCATGGTGTAAACCTAATAGCTCTTGTATGTAAACCTATCAACTTGTGCTCTAATCCACCCTGTCATGCCCCGCAACCCGGCCTATGGGAATCATGGGCGCGTGATGGCCGACGAATTCCCGCCAAGGCCAACTTACCGTTGACTATGCCATTCTCATTCAAACCGCCATAATAATTTTTCTTTTGCGAAGCGTCATAACTCAATTATAAATAAAATGTCACGTCCATACCGTACTACAGAGCTGTGGTCCTAAGTTGTTAACTTATATACATTCCCAGCTAACTGTTAAATTAACATAACTTCAAGACATCCATCGGGTCTACCCATAAAATACATTACAAGCCCTCGGGCTATCAAAACTACAATCTATGCTTCAACCTCTCCTATGGTTCTTCACTTTGGCTTCCGGAAAGGGTTTTCAAAACGTAAGGCTAAAACTTTGTCACTAACCAAATGCATGAACCATAAATAGAGGAGGAAGAACCAGGATGTTTTC
This sequence comes from Actinidia chinensis, assembly GCA_009663005.1. Lineage (NCBI taxonomy): Eukaryota > Viridiplantae > Streptophyta > Magnoliopsida > Ericales > Actinidiaceae > Actinidia > Actinidia chinensis. The sequence goes on along the minus strand of VIGQ01002174.1, from coordinate 51,408 downwards.
ATATCATACGTATCATAGTTAGCCATAAAACATGTAATTCATTTCTTTTAACTTGAAACTCACGTAACATAGCTTGACATATCATAAAACATACCGTGAGCATAAATATTTCATATCTTCTTGAAATCAATGCGCATATCGTAGGTGTAAATACTCGGCATCACCTACTAGCCGTATAGCTATGGGTGGGCTCTTAGGCCAGAGATCTCTATCGTACGCGGATGATCTTATTTCCTTCCCCCATCCGTATGGGACTATTTTGCCTTGATTAAAGTCCCGCCAGAAAGGACCCGAGTATCACCATGCATACATACTGAACAGACATTGCTTTTCATGTAATTTCATGCTAGACATTGATTCATTAAAACATGTATCCATGGGTTTTCTATACATAACATAATAGCATTGTTACTTCGGCAAGACATGACTTTTTTTAGTATAACATCATCAGTTATGCATTAACATGGAAAACATTTGCTGTATGCATCATATAGTTGAAAACATTTTTTGATGATACATAGTTTTATTCCTCATCATGCTACTCACCTGGGTTCTCTTGGTTAGGTGCTAACCCGCGTATCCTTACAATTGAGGTAAGGAATCGTCATACTAAGTTCAAATTAGACAAATTTAAAACTAATAAAAGTCTAGACTAACTCTTAGATATTCTAGTTTTAGGTCAAGACCTCCTTAAACATTGCCTAAGTCTCCATTTATATCTATTAAAGACCCCTTTATAACTTGGGCAACATTTAAATGTTCTAAGGAAAATGCTAAATCTGTCTTGAATTTAGTCCTAGGCATTCGAACTCTCTATTCAAGCTAAGTTAGGCGTTCACACGCTTGGCGTTCCCACGTGTTCATTGGGCGTTTCTCGGACGCCACAGGTTGACCGTGTGAATAGTACTGAACTCGATATTTTTTCCTCAAACTATATCATTTATTCAACTCCAATCTTTTCTTGAGACTCATAAGAATACTAAATACACTTAAGAGACTATATACTTCAATTTCCACTAAAGATACATTAAATCACAATGGGGGAAAAGGAAAAAAAAACCAGAAAACACCGCCCACCAACAGAAAAAAAAAACCACCCAAACAAAGTTGGGAAAAAAAAAACAACAAATAAAAAAATCAACAGGAGAAAACCAAAAAAAATAGGAATTTCTAAGTTTAAAACAAACTAAAACCCTAACTATACAAATACATCCATTTTATGTGCTTTCATTTATATACCTCTCTTGAAAACTGAGCTTGAGCTTCTAATGGCAAGAAAATTGAACTTCCCCAGCTCTCCCTTCCTCTTGTTTCTTCTTCTTCTTCTCTTTTTTCTCTTTTTCTTCTCTCTCTCTCCCGTATGTTGTTTGTATATGGTGTGTGGGGAGTGTTTTGTGTATATGTGGTATATGGTTTGCTTAGACACAGGGAAATCATCCCCCAATGTGGCTTCCCCCTTGTAACTCGTGTTTCTCTTTTTCGTGTCCATTTTTTAATTATTGGCGTTCGAATATCCTTTAGGCATTCGGACCTGGAGTTCGACGGCCCTTTAGGCGTTCGAACTCTAAGAAGATTTTTGATTCTGGCGTTCGAACTCTCTTTCTTACAGTTCGAAACATGCGAGACTTGATCTGCATTTTGGGCCTTAGCTTCCAAACTCCCATATGGACGTTCGACGCCAAGAGGAAAACTGTTCGAAAACTCAAAGTCTAAGGTCCTTGAATTTACTCAACTTATTTTTGAGTCCTTTTTGACTCTTTAGTCTCTAATACGTTACTTAATTGGCGTACACGTCGGTTCCTTACGATTTTTGGAATTTACGATTCGGGGTATTACACATGGGATCCCTACTTTTGAATACTTGGCCCAAGTGTTGTCAAGTCCAGTCCCTCTAAAGAAAAATCACCAATTCCAGAAAGAAATCCTTTACCTTTTACACTTAAGTATGCGTTTCTTGGGGAAGGTGGAGTCAGACCCCGTGGTCATATCCTCTACCATTTAAAACTCACGAGAGTCTTTATTAAAGTGCTTAAGAACGAGGAAAGCCTTAGGTTGACAATACGACTTCGTGTCTTACCCTCTCAAGTGTACGCATCTCTTATTTCGAGAGAAAGTCTCACCTATGCGACAATGCCAAATGCTTAATTCCACATGAAAGAAGTTGTTAGAGGGAAGTACTGAAGCTTCTCGATGGCGGTATTGTATACCGCATATCCTAATTCTAAGTGGTAAGTCCAACCCAAGTCCATCCCAAAGAATTCAGAGTAACAGTGTTTAAGAATGAAAGAATGAACTAGTACACCTAGAAGCCTAAACGGGTTGAGATGTGTATTGATTACTAAAAACTCAATGCTGCAACTAGGAAAATTTATTTTCTACTTCCATTTTTGGACTAAGTCCTTAGAACGAGTAGCGAGCTAAGCCTTTTATTTGTTTCCTATATGGTATTCCGACTATACGCAAATAGAGGTTGCATTTGAGCAATATATGTCACACCCCGGTCCAACCAAGACCCGACCACGTAAGCAAACACTCACATGCGAAAAAAGTCAAACTAAAAAAATGACATCACACTGTCATTTACCTCAGAGTGCAGAATATAGTATAACATCTAATTACACTTTAATATGTTTATCAAATTAAACGCACAACTGGCATCCACTGCCTCAAGACTCATGATAACCCCCGGTACCTGAAAATTATTTTTTATAGTAAGGGAGTTCCTTGAAAAATTTTAACAATGGAACTTGATGCTTCAAAGTCAAACCATGTAATAACTATACTAGAAAATATGATGCAATAAAGTATGCTCTTATTTATCAAAATATACTTTTGATTCAATCCGTTATTTCTCAAATCAATAGATTTTCCAAAATCCAGCTTTTTTCATAAGGTATTAATTACTCCAACAATTCACTGTGGGTATGACATTCCCCCGTATCGTTGACATCTAGGGATTTATTGTGTGCTTATTTAAGTCATCTAATTCGTTATATTTTGTAGCGGTTATTTCTAGAATAATTTTCATTCTCAATTCCAAATCATTTCTAAACCCAAGTTTTGCATGTATTTTTGAACTTTTTTTATTCTAACAATCACTTTCACCGTATACATAAAAATCACTTTTATCAATCAATTCAATGTAACAAACATAATTCATTAAAGAGACAGTTTTCAATGTAATTACTGTCAAATATTTTGTATAAGCCTTTATGAGTAATCATTTGACAATAAATCTGATATAAAGCAAATAATTTAAATAAAATTTTTTAACTTTCTATCTCTTAATTTTCGGCATAAAAATAATATACTCCTCAACACTAAATTTTTCCATTTCAAGTTTAATACAAAAAAATAAATGTTCTCAATAGACTTTATATAAGCTATTACAACAATGCAAAGTAAACCCCACAACTAACCCTTACATCCAAATGAATTTGAAACCGATATAATGTCAGGCTTTCATGAATCATCATACTAAAATTTTGCATTGATTCCACGTCCATCTCACCGTTGATCTACACTCCAATCTTTTATATCAAGAACCTTAACCTCTCCATATATTTCTCTCATTCTTTTCTCATCTCTCTCTTCTCTTTTCTTTCTCTCTTCTCTTCATCTCCGAGCTTTCTCTCTCTCCTATTTATAGAGTTTATAAAGTATATTTATATATTAATATCATTTTTTATTATTTTCTATTGTTAATTTCTTTTTCTTTTCTCTTTCGGCGCCAGCTCTTTCGGCGCAAAGAAACTGTGGCACAACCAGGGATTCAATTATGTCATCAAATACACTTTATCCCCTCCAACTTAAATATTCGTTTTAATCTTTATTTTAAAGGATCTAGATCTTTCAATTTAAACCCATGTAACATACACTTTAGGCCACTAACCCACATGTGAGCCCTAATTACTTTACCTAAATCCAAATTTTTCGATATAAATATAAATAGAAAATTTTAAGACCTTACAACCTCTATACTTAAAAGAAATTTTGTTCACCAAATTAGATAACTACCCGATTTGTCAAAAAAGATCTGGATATTTTTGCGCGACTTCTGATTCGCGTTCCCACGTAACTTTTTTCTCTACCCATGATAAGTCTAGAACCTTCACCAATGGACTAGTCCTTTCCTATTCCTCTACGAACTTGATCCCTCGTATCCAACACACGAATCGCTCTCCTCATACGTGACTTCCCCATTGACGTCAAGATCTCCCCAATCCAAAACGGTGATGGTCGCTCATATTTCCGCAACATGGCAACATTAAACACAATTGTGCACATGGCCAACCTCGGTAGTAAGGCAAGACGGTATGCCACGGCCCCAATACGATCAGAATCTCAAAGTGTCCAATGAATCTTGTTGATAGCTTGCCGCTATGCCAAGCGGCATCAAACCCTTTTAGGTGGAAACCCTCAAGAAACGTTATCCCCAACACAACTCTAAATGACGTGTCCTCTGTCAGCATAACTCTTTTGACGACTTTGTGGCTATGAGTAAACCGTTCCTAATCAACACGACCTTATCGTCGTGTCACGACCCAATCGGACTTTGCAACCAATTGTTTAGCCATACAGTCTAACAAACGGGTGACCTACATGGTCTTCGTATATACCTCAAAATGTGTCATCCCAATACTCGTCTGATACTATTGTTATGCGCGAATTCCACTAAATTGATGATCCTCCCATTATCCCCCAAAGTCAAGTCCATGCTCGTAACATGTCCTCCAAAATTGTTGAATAATACGCTTAGACTGCCCATCATCTGAGGATGAAAGGCTGTGCTAACCTCAAATCCGAACCGAAGGCGGATTGCAGCCCCTTCCAAAGAATGATGTAAAACGCGGATCTCTATCCAAAACGATAATACCGAAACTCGTGAGTCGAACGATTTCCGAACATAAATGTCTCAGATCCTCTACCGAATTGATAAATGGATTGAAAAATGCGCGGGGATTTTGTCAAACAATCGCTATAACCCAAATGGGTGGCTTGCCCTCTCAACGACCTAGGCAAACCCATAACGAAGTCCATAGGGATATGTTCCATTCCACTCCGCCACTGGTAGTGGTGTAAGCAAACCCGCTGGTTTTTGTGTTCGGCTTTCACTTGCTGACAAGTCAAATATCTAGAAACAACAATGCAAGTCGTTCTTCATTCGCCTCCACCAAATTGGCGATACAAATCTGATCCATTTTCGTCCTCCAGGATGAACTGCAAGTCGTGAATGATGAAACTCACGCAGTACGTCGTTTCTACTAGACAATGACACAAACATCTAGACTTATACCTCAACGCCCTGATTCTCAGGTAAACCAATTTGTAGGACCTACACCTCTCGTAATGCGGTCGCAAATAGTATTTGCCTCTACATCTTGCGTGTGCCTTAATGACCCTACTAATGATTGTGGCTCTGTCCCAGACACATGTGAAAACGTAGAGACTCACACCCGTCTCGCGTGAGAAGTAAGCGAACTCACGATATCTGAAGCTTTTCCACTCACCAGGAAAATACTCGCAAATGCTAAGAGATTTCCTACTAGACATCGGCCACACGTGGCCTTCCCTGGAGATATGCAATTCGAAGTCGAGTCCTCATGTTACTCCAATCACATATGATGCCGCGCTTACAAGTTCAAGTCTTTCGGGTGGGTGTAAACAAATATTTCAAAACTCTTGTGTCTGAAAAAACTTCAACTGCTCCCCATACAGAGTAAGTGTCTCCAAACTCTTCATACACAAAGATAACTGACCGCAAGCTCTAAGTCGTGAGTGGATTAATTTGTTCATGCATCTGCAATGACGAGAACCGAACGCAATCACTTTACCCAACTGCATCAAACGCAACCCAAGCCATCACGGGAAGCATCACAATGACACTGTAAGTCAACCCTCGCCTCAAAAGCTATAACAAGAATCGGTGCGTGAAGTCAATCTCTCTTAAGTTCTTGGAAAGATGAAAAAGAATGCTCGCAACGCCTCGTTCTAAATAAAAGAATTCCCTTCTTCAAAGTCGTGTGCCGTCATTGGTGCCGTTAATCGTGAAAATAAGTCCTCTACAAATCGTCGATAGTAACCAGTTCAACTCCAAAGAAACTATGAATTTACAATACGGTCTCGATCATTCTCAATTCATCCCTGCCTTAAGTCTTTGATGAATCAACGTTACTTACTTTTCTGTTCCCGAAACAACACACGACCTAAGAACTTTACCTCAGGTAACCAAAACTCGCATTTGCTAGCTTTAGCATACAAGCGATGCTCTCGCAAAAAGCTACAACATGATACCTAAAATGCTCCTAATCGACTTAATTGATGACGAATTAGATGAAGATGTCATTACGAAACACGACCACGAAAACGGTCAAGATATGGATTGAAGATATGATTCTATCAAATCATGGATGAAAGCTACAAGCGCAATTCGTAAAGATCTAAATGGCATCACAAGAAAAACTCCATAATGCCCGTTAGAGTAAGGCGAAAATCCGTCGCCTTTCGCAATGTCCCGCCTCCTTAATTCGCAACTGTTGATAACCCGACCTCAAATCGATTACTTCGAGAACAGCTCGAACCTTCAATTGATGTCAAATAAGTCATCAATTCTCGGAGAGTGGATACAGTTTCTTTATTGTCACGCGGTTCAATCGTCGGTAATCTATACACCATTCTAAGTGACCTCTTTTTCTTAGCAAATAAGGCGAGCTCCCCGGACAGGCACTAGGTGAATAATAGCCCTTATCCAACAAGTCTTGAATCTGTACTTTCAACTTTGTAACTCTTGTCAGCGCAAACGTAGACGGTGTAAGAGAGGGGTGCGGTGCCCGCGTTAGTAAGGATCAATGGAGAACTCAAGTCTCCTAGTGCGGGTGTGGTAATTTTATCAAATCTTCTGAAACGACATCAACAAACTTGCATACGACCGGTTGGCAGGCTATACTGACATATGCTGTACCTCGTTGACAAACAAGCCGAGAAGAAAGAAAATATCAACTCCCCTTGCCTACTCACATCAATAGATCAAAGGGACAACCATAACCTCTCGATGCCTCCCATAAATGGAAACGTCACCCTCAGGTGTACAAAAGTAACCTAATGTCGGACACATCTATATGTGGCCCGATAGTCGGTCAACCAATCATACCAATGATTACGTCAAGAAAGTTCATTGTCTAACACATGAAGTTCACACACGAAAACGTCTACACCAATTTTAATCTCTCAAGAACTCTACAAACGCCGCCTTCAAATTGTCCTACCTGCCCACTGGAGTGTCTACATAAGCCACTGAATCTGAATACTCAACCTTCAATCCTAATGTGCCAAAGCCAAATGATGAGCTGAATAATAGGATGCTCCCGTGTCGATGAGAACACGAGCCCTCGAATTATACATGAGTAACTGTATCCTCGTACGACGAGTGTTATCCAATTGTTGATCCTGCTGTCGCAGCTTAAAAACTCGCCTGACGGTCCCGTGCTGACGTTGTTGTGCTTCCTGCTTGTCCCTTTCCCTGACGGGTCCTGACTGTTCCAGGAGCTACTATCCGAGTAGGTGGGTGTGATCTGTAGTGCTCCTTGATTATTTTGCCTTCTGGCGTGCACTGTGTGACTGATATGACCACTTTACCACCTAAAAAGCACGTAGGTGGCCCCTAACTAATGCTTGTCCCTGTGCCTAGATTGAATTTGTCCCCCCCTTGCTGTGACTATGCGCGCTTGACACCTTTCAGTGGTCAGTCCATAACACGATGACCCGGTTGATGCAACCAAACAAATCGGCTCTCCCCGATATGTTTGGGGCAGATGAATACTTACAGAAATAGCGGTAAAAGACCCGTAGGATACTACTGTTGTGCCGTAGAACTCTTTGGCTTCTGAGAAAGATGCCCTTACAGATTGGTTACTAGTCCCCTCACCTGTTGACTTAGGATTTGAATCTTCCTAGTCTCATTCAAAGTCTCCTGTAATGGCCGCCGTCGGCTACCTATGAGTTGAGTAAACTTTGAATCAATCCCCGCGATCTTATTCCTGTATAACGGCCTAAGCCCTCCACATAAACGTTTTTGGGCTTTCTTCTCCCTCTGTTGATTACAATGCTTTTGCAAACCTGACAAACTGATAAACTTGTCTCCTATTGAGCCACAGTTTCCCTTGACAACTCAATTAATAAATCCATTCTCATGCTCCTTAGTTGTGTCCATAAAATACTAATTCAGGAAAGCCTTCTTGAAAAGCTCCCACTTCTTCGCATAAGTCCGGACTTCCTCACGGTCTTCTCCACTATTATATAGGCATCCCCTTACAATGATAGGTATGACAATATCCCAAACTCTTCCCTCAGTCCACAAGATTATATCCAACGCTCTTGTGACTTGTTTAAGCTAATCTGCTACACCCAACAGATTAGGTTTCTCCCTTAAAATGCTGGGTGCGACATAGATGAAGAAGGACATTTAATGGCCCGTGGGTATTGTCGGTTTTGGTAGCCTATTTTTCTGTTCCTTTCATCGGTATCTTTCATTATTTGCACAGAGTGTTTCTCACAACTTGCTCATGGCGGTGAACCACTCCTTGCATAAATTCGGTGCCAACCCTAAAACATAGGGGGAACACCTCAACATTCCCAACATTTTCTTTATACAAGAAGCCTTTGCCCTCCTCCCATATCGACGCTTGGTGATTCTTCTCCTAATCAGATTTCCTACGAGCCCAGCGTTGCTCTATGTTGCCTTACGAGGCTCCCGTAAGTGATTCGCACGACCTTCTGTGTTGAGTCGTGGATGTGTCTACACAATGCTACAAACAATCAATAAGGTAATCATTTTCACTACGATAGTCATAATATTACTATACCATAGCAATTCAATAAATGTAGAGTATGTTCATTTATCCCTATAACAAGATGTACACTAAAGTTACCCTCTAATTCTTAACTTGTAAAACCAAACGTTGTCTAACCACCCCTGGTCCCATAGGATTCGAACTAAATCTCTGATACCAGTGTTTGTCATGCACCAGTCAAACAAGACCCGGCCACGTAAGCAAACAAATCACATGCGAAAAAGTCAAACTAAAAAAAATGAAACCACACTGTCCCATTACATCAAAGTGCGGAAATTAAATTACAACATTAAGTACACCTTAATATGTTTATCAAATTAACAGCACAAACTGGCATCCCCATGCTAAAGACTCAGGTTAACCCTCGATACCTAAAAATTATTTTTATATAAAGGTGAATGAAGTACCTTGAAAAAATTTAACAATGAACTTGATGCTTTAAGCCAAAACCATATACATAACTAACTTTGAAATGAAAATATGATGCAATAAAGTCTGCTTTCATTATATCAAAATAGACTTTTGATTTCAATTCGTGATTCCAAATCATAGGTTTCCCAAAAAATCCAGCTTTTCTCACAAGGTATACTCCAACATTTAGAATGACACAACCTAGACCAATACCCAACCAACCTCATTTATGCAATAAGACGTGAGATAGCACCCGTAAACTTTCAGACTTTTACCGTGGCTATGACATTCCCTCCGTATCATTGCCATCTAGGACTTTCATTTTGTCAACGTCCCAGACTTTCACGTGGGTTATGAACATTCCCTCTGTATCGTAGCCATCTAGGACTTTCATTTTGTCAACTCTGGACTTTAACCATGGGCTATGACATTCCCTCGTATCTGCCATCTATGATTTATGTCAACTTTTCAAGACTTTCACCGTGTGGGCTATGACATTCCTCCGTTATGTCATTAAGACTTTATTGTGTGCTTAATAAGTCATCTAATTCGAAATTTTAGCGTTGTCATACTAGAATAATTTTCATTCTCAATCCTAATTCATTTGTAAACCCACAATTTCATGAATTTGTGAACTTTTTTTTATTTAAAAATTACTTTCACATATAAATAAAAATCACTTTATCAATCCATCAATGAACCAACATAAGTCATTAAAGAGACAGTTTCAATTGTAATTACTGTCAAATATTTTCTCAGCATTACGCGCATTAATTGACAATAAATCTGATATTAAAAGCAAAAAATTTAAAATAAAATTTAACTTTCTATCTCTTAATTTTTGCATAAAAATAAATGATACTCATCAAACTAATTTTTCTATTTCAAGTTTAATACAAAAAAAAATAATGTTCTCAATAGACTTTATAAAGCTATTAACAAAAATATGACAAAGTAAACCCCAAACAAACTTACCTGTTACCTCAAATAGAATTGAAACCGTAGATATGATGATCAGGCTTTCATGATCATCATACTAAAATTTGCATTGATCCAACGTCAGCTCACCGTTGATTGCACTCCAATCTTTTATGATCAGAACTAACCACACCATAAATTTCTTCATTTCTTTCTCTCTCTCTTCTCTTTCTTTCTTTCTTCTTTCATCCGAACTTTCTCTCTCTCCTATTATAGAGTTTATAAAGTATATTTATATATATAAATTTATATTTTATTATTTTATTAGTTTATTTCTTTTCTTTTCTCTTCGGCGCCAGCGCTTTCGGCGCAAAGAAAAATTGTGACAACCCAGGGATTCAAATTTTTAATAAAAATACACTTTTCCCTTCCAAACTTAAATATTTTTTTTGAATTTATCCAAGATTATAGATCTTTCAATTTAAATCCAAGGGGTAACATACACTTTAGGCTCCACTCCAACCCAATGTGGGCACCCTACTTAACTTTCCAAGTCCAAACCTTAGAATAAGACACTTCAGGCCTCTTTTGGAAACCTATGCATATTAGACGAATACCTTGGGCCTATACAATGCACTGGCACTTGTGCCAAAGGTTGCAATTTTAGTCTCGATTTTCGTGACATGAGTGAAAAGATCTTTTAAAGTGTTCATAGGATGACTTCTCAGTTTATGGGGATACTTATGAGTCTATTAGAGCACTTTAGAGGCGTTTTAGAGAGATGGAGGAAGTCACCTAGTGCTTCATGGGGAGAGAGTGTCACTTTATAGGACATAAGGTATAGTTTTGGTCATATAGTGCCTAGTAAGGGTGTAGAGGAGATATAAAACAAAGTAACTTATATTATCTCCCTACCACTAATTGCGGTTAAAGATGTGAGATCCTTTTTAGGGCGTAGTGCCATATCTAGACCTTTGTGCCGCTTGATTTTGTTAAATGTACTTTTTTGTCAAAAGCATTTGATAAACTCAAACGACTTCTCACCCCTGGCTGCATTATTAAGATCACCCAAGTTGGTCTCTTCTGTTTGAGTTAATGGTGGATGCAGTGATCATACTGTGGGGGCTATTTTAGGGCAAAGGGTAGATAAATCAGCAATCACGTCACCTACTACTAATGCATACAAAACTCTCAAATGATGGCGCGCCAATTGAACTATAACGCACCACAAAAGATTGCTTGGCCGTGGTTTTTGCACTTTAATAAATTTAGATCGCAATTAGTCAGATCACTTGTTATCATATATACGATCACTCTGCACTTAAGTACCTCTAAGTAAACTCTATGGCAAAAATCACGACTCATTCGGTGGCATTCTCCTTGTTGCAAGAATTTTCATATAGAAATTAGAGATAAGAAAGGGTCCGAACACATTATAACTATCACTTGGCGCGGCTCCCTACTGATGGGGAGCCAAAGAACTCCTTTTTAATCAATGAACCTTTTCAGATGAGTCAACTCCTTCCAATCACTACACATAGAACACTTCAGTCCCATGGTTCGGATATGGCTAATTATTTGGCTACGGTGTAGCAATACCTTCACATTGGTCTAGCATTGATAAGAAAAAAGTTTTTTTGAAGTGTGACATATAATTTTTCTAATAAGACCCTTACTGTTTAAGTATTGTTTCCGATTCAATGTTGTTCCCGTCCGTGTGTTCCCCGATGATGATTGGAAAAGCATATTGGAGTTTTTCATTCACAAGTAGGCGGTTGGGCATTTTTCAACACGACAAAATTGCTTGCGAAAATTTGGGCAGTGATTTTTTATTGTGCCTCACCCTTATTTCATGTTGTTCATACATTTTGCACATCTTCGATAGATGCCACGGTTAGGAAGTCTATCTCGAAGGCACATGCCTCTTACCCCTATTCATTACTTGAGGTCTTTGATGTTGGGGTATTGATTTATGTGTCATGCCCGCAACCCCACCCTATGAGATCGTGGCGAGAGGGCTAAGGGACAAGGAGTGCAAGAAAGGCAGACCGATACTTCGTAAGGTTGATCCCTGTGCATAACATTTACAATGATATAATTTTTTGCTTTATTTTCACGGAAACATCATAATACTTAACGATAGAAAGCGATGGGCATACCAAATATACAGAACGTGCCTAAGTATTTTAAACTTTATACATCCATAATAAGGCCAATTTTAACATACAATACAATATCGGGGCCAATATAATTACATACGTAGGGTCTGAATTCTATTCATCATAACTATATAGGCCCCTTGGTCACAAAAACTTTATGAGATTGCCAACGTACTTTCTTCTTAATGCTCCTCGGATTGGCTTCCTAAAAATGTTTTCGAAAACGTAAGCTAAAACTCAGTGAATTAACATCAATGCCATGAACGGTAACAATACCATGAATTATGTCAATCATACATATATCATTCATAAAATATGTGAGCATAAATATGACTTTTTTGAAACATGGCTTTTCATAAACTTGAAACTCACATTAGGAATTGCATAAATACATAACATATTCATGAAAATCGTAACAACTCGGAATAAACATAACATGATTGGGACCGTATATGTCGGGTGGCTCTTAGGCCGGAGATATTCTCGATTGTAGATGGTTATTTCACGTACCCCACTACCTTCTCGGACCATTAGGCTAGATTAAGGGTCCCACTACGGGGGACCCGAGTCAATATGCACATACTGGAAATAAATCATTTGACAAACATAACCAAAACTCATGGGTGTTCATTCATATCATAACATCATATCATATTGTTTGAAGGACATAGTTCATTTGATACATCGAAAAACATAGAAAACCCTTTACATATACCATAAACTTGTTGAAAGCATTTTGAAAAAAATAGTTTGTCCATGCCGCATGTGTTAACTCCACCGATTCCTTGGCAGGTGCCTATACACGGCGTTCCTACATATAAGGTACGAAAAATCAATATGATCAATTAATATAAGTTTAAAAGAATTTAAAACTAACATGGACTCCCGACTCGATAAAGGTATCCTTGATCAAAAGAAATATTAAACCCTAGGACGACACCACTAAGATTGGTCCAAGGATCTGACGTTAAATACTCATGGCCAAAGACAACCCCTTAGCTAAGATAGAATATAGAAGTTAAGGGATATAGCAACATTGTTCCCTTAACACTAGTTCCTTTATTGCATCCATTCACCTCAAGACAATGGCATACATTTAGGTTAATCTCATTTGAAAAATTTAAATAAGAACCGTAATTTGGTAGGTCATGGGTTCAAACAAATTCCGAATGAAGAAGTTACGCCTAATGAAAAATGATTAAAATTCTGCAAAATAGTGTTGCTGGTAAAATCTTGGTCAATTTTATGCTTCAATAACTCATAATTAATAAGGAATTAAATTGCAAAATTTTATATGGTTAGAAAGGTATACGAGTCTACAATTTACAACGCTTCAAACAATGTATCAATATGAGATTTTTAGAAAAAGTTATGATCTGTTCTAAAAAAACAGTGTTGAGCTTCCCGAGGCCATTCTTTTCTTTTTTCTTTATTTCTTCTCTTTCTCTCTCTACGTAACGAGTGTGGGTGAATTGTGGCTGTTAATTGGAAGGGACACACATGGGATTTAATCCCATGTTTGCCCACCCCATGGATTCTTGGTGTAACCTTGCTCCCAATGGTCACTTTGACCTCTGTTGGATTTTAAAATAAAATAGAACATCCATATTAAAGTCTTAATTATGAAAAAATAAAAATGACATCATGGGTTCGGGGTATAAGAGATGACACATATAGAAAATGATCCAATGTGCCGTATATCACTTTTTACTTTCATGTTCTCCCTTTCTTTTCTCTTAATTTTTTTTTCTTTCTTTCTCGGATTTTGTGATACTTTGTTACCATTCGGAATGCCCTTCTTGAACGCGAAGAAGAAAAAATGGCATAAAACTTAAGTTCTTAAGGTTTTAAAAAGTCATCTGTAAAGGCTCACTTTGACTTCTAAACTTCTAATAACTCACACTAATTATAATACCGGTCATAATTACATGATTACGAAATCGGAGGATCGGGGTGTTACATTAGGGAGCTTTTCCAATTGGTGGATATCAATACATTTTAGTGGCCAAGACTACATGTCTAAGTGGGTAGAAGTCATTCTGATGCGTACAATGACGCTATTGTGGTCAAGTTTTAAAGGACTATATTTTTCTAAATTTGTATGCCTCGAGCAATATTAGTGAGGGGTTCCCACTTGTAATCGACCGTTAGTATCCTAATGAGAAAGTATGGGTGATTCATAAGATTGTTACACTGTATCATCCCCAAACAGAGGCCAAATGAGTAGCAATAGGGAGATCAAACAAGTCTTTGAGAAAAACTATCAACTCTAATCATAAGGGAATTGATCTTTAAGGTTAGTGGCTGATTATGGGCTATAGGACTACATATAAGACCATTATAGGGTCAGCTCCATATAAACTTACGTACGAGAAAGCCTGCCACCTTCAGTTGAAATAGAACACAAGGTTGTTATGGGCAATTGTCAATTTAACATGAGTCTTGATGAGGTGGGTCCCACTATGAAAATCGCAACTCAATTTGAGTCAGAGGAGATAAGAGATGAGTATGGAAAAACTCAAAAATCTTAAAAGCAAAGACTGAATTGTGCAAATGACCATATATTTCTATTTTTATTTCTTTGCGTAAATCTTCAATGTGGTCAAAAGAGGTCTTTTATACCATTTACTGATTGCACTTATTCTAGGGGAAGCTTAAGTAGATGGTCCAGACTTTTTGTTGTGCGAATATCTCATCTCATGGGGCCAATCAAAATCTAAAATAACAAAAAACAGAAACGTTTTTAAAGTTAATGGGGCATCGATGAAGCCCTATTGAACTTGAGAAAGGGAGAAATTGAGTCCGTGGATATATGTGATCCACCGTCTTTTGCATGAATTGTAGAAAAGAATGTCTCCACTAGTAATTGCCCGTGCCCGGTGGCACTCGCAACAAAAAAAAATTACTGAGTTATTGCCCATGCCCACGGGCACTAAATATTTTTAAAATTAAAAGAATCCACGTTGTTATAAAATAGAGAACCAAATTAAAAAAATTACTAAATTAATAAAGGCAATCAAAATCGTTTTTTCATTTGCTAAAAATAAATTTAGATCGAAATGTACTGACATTTACTAGTTTTAACTTGTTTTAAGTATCGTTACAGAATCTCACCCTCGACCAACTTTGAGATTATCTTCTAGTATTAATACAACCACATTGTTTGGTATGCGGAAAACAAAATTATAAATAAGAGAGAAAATTTTGATTATTCCTTTTTCACACACTATGACATCCACTGCTCTACCAGTGCAATAGAGGGTAGTTCATTTTGGGGGTTAAAATGAATATAAAATGAAAACGAAGTACGCAATGTCACGCGATCACAAACTTCGAATGAGAGAGAGGACTGAGCTCCTCTGGGCGGTGACAGGGACACTCACTTTATAGCTTTTTATCTAAAATTTGAAGATATGAACCCTGGGAGTTTCGAAAAATTATAGTGGGTTGGTTCTATTCGAAATGATAGATTGTTTAACAAAATTCACTATCAGGGATATTTAAACGAATTACGCAACACAGGATATTTGACTGTCAAGTTTCAAAGACCCTCAAGACGAACAACTAATCAATTACATATACTACTATATCATAAACTAATAAGTTCAAAAAGCGTTTCAAAAGAAAATTATAGGACACCCAAATATTATTTTTATTGATTATTACTGTAATGGTTTGCGTTTGCAAATGTTTTTATTTTTTAATATAGTGCAGGAAAATCTATTAATATCAAAGGGACATGTTACATAACTTTGAATACACAAAATTGTAATTAATAATTTAATAACTTAATACACCAAAAGAAAATAGAAAAACCATAAATATTTAAGAGCAATAAATTAAATGGTGTGGGCCGCCAATCTCCAACGAGAAAGCCATGGAAAGTTTTGATTATTGTGTTATTCTGTAATCTTTCCAAACTACCAAATTCCCATTATACACTTAGAAAAAAAAAGCGCAAGAAAACGGAGAGTGAGAGGATAAGAGGGATTACTTTTTTTTTTGCGAAACAATTTCTAAAGTGACTAAAAAGTAGCATTAAACAAGAATCAATCAAAGAGTCACTTTCCCCCACCCCCTCTCTCTGGTTTTTCTTTGCTGTTAAACATCAAACAGAGTGACTATCCTCAACCAATCAGAAGAAACCCATAAAATGCTAAAAACAGATAAAATAGGTTAAACACACTCTCAAAACTGGTCAATAAATTGAGAAATCAAAAAAACACTACCAAGGACCTAAGTAGTTGGGTCTTTCTTTATGTGGTTTTGGAAGGGAATGAAATAAGGGCGCAAAGAGGGCCCAAAAAAGAGAACCCAAGCGGCATTGGAAACCAAAAAACAGAACCCAGAATTAATGCTGTCTAAGCCCTTTTTCTCGCACCAAAAATAGAACCCAGAAACACCTAAAAAATTCGTGCCAAACCTGCAAAAGAAGCTCAAAACGTGCAAAACCCGCCAATACACTCTGGACTGGAGAGGTAGAGTGAGAACGGCTGAGGGATAGTGGAGTGAGAGAGAGAGAGAGGTGGGATGGAGAGGAGTAAGCTGTGATGGTTGATTTGCAGTGATGGTGCAGAGGCACAGAGGTACAATCCCTTTCTCTGTTGTGTGTGAGAAGTGTAAACATCCCATCTCTCAGATCATTGAGCCGTGTGAAAACCTTGACGGTGTGAGAGAAGATAGGCGTGGAGTAGGGGTGGCGTGTGTTTGGTTTTTCTGGTGTGGTATTAGAATCTTGACCGTTGGATAATGTGTGTTTGTGTTTTGGATTAAGGAAGTGATATTTTTGGGGGGAAAAATAATTTGAGGTGAAATCTGAGTTGGCGTTGGGATCAACTCAAAATTAATTTCAACGTAGGATAGCGCGAGAGAGATTTTGATTCAAACGTAGTTGTGACTTTGTATTATAGAGTTGTTGATACAATTACATTGTCAGTGAGCAAATTAGTTCGTTTATCCTAGTTGGGGGGAGAGGGTATTGTCCCACCCATTTATTTTCCTTCTCCCCTTCTTCATTGTCGTGTCATTTTTTATTTTTAATTTTGTTTTGCATTTCAGAGAATGCTCGCCTCTAGTTGGGGAGGAGTACTTCGTAGTTTAATTAAAATTAGAATTTTGTTTTTAAGAGTGTTTAAACTGTTAGATTTACCTTAGTTTACTTTAGAATTAGTGTTAAGTTAGTAATTTAATTATGATTAGTCTAGTAGTTGAATTAGTTTCGAAGTTATGGTAGTTTAATTAGGGTCCAAGAATTAAGGATATGTTAAAAAAAATAATTCCCTTTAGCGTTTAAAACCACCTTTATACAGCGTTCAACGCAAAGAGGCGTGTTAGGCACAAGGGTTTTCTTTATAACATAGCTTTTGAACCCTCAGTGCAGCGTTCAGACGCACAAGGAGGTATTTTGTTAATTGTATAACTTAGCATTCGAACACTCCATAACAAGACCAAACACCATTCATATGATAAGAACAAAAGTTGAAAACTGTACTGACCGTTTATTGCGTCGAAACTCCCTCTGTCAGCGTGTACAAACGCTTATCCCAGGTTCGACTCTAATAATGCTTAATCAGTTTATTTTGTCCACACACATACTTACCCGATAGAGAGAGACAGAGGGTAATTTGTTATCCATCATTATCTTCATGCAATCTAGAAATTCTTACATTTCTTATCAATATTACTTGATTCCAAGAATCCATCCATGTAAAACCTAGTTTTAAAAAAAATTTAAAAAAATATTTAAAGTTCATTAGGTGCATTGTTTCCCCACTACATTACACTCATCATGTTTTGTTTATCCATTAGGTTGTGTATCATGCCTGCTGATTGTTGATTGAAAACTTGAGGGAAAACCATGATCGAAAATTCCCATGAATCAACTTAGTTGGTGTGTTTGCACACCACTGTTTGATGAAATCCCGTAATCAATAAAATTTTGTTCAATTTGTGAAAGGGATTGCATTTTAACTCATATAGCTATTGATGGTAGGGATTTTAGAGAGCCTTTCCTCAATGAATTCATGCTGAAATCGTCCGTTTTACACTATACCCTTTACGTGTTTGCTAAATGCCCAAGTGAAAATAAGGCTACATGGCAAAGCAAAGGTAGTCATTGATTTAAATGGGTTATTTATCTTGATAAATCCCATTTTAAGTACATGGCTTTACAAATTGTGTGTACACATTAGTATGTTCGTGGGATTCATGGGAACGCATATAATGCGTAGGCACCACCACATTGCCTTGCATACTCGCATTGATTGTGGGACTTATTTTTGTACATTGTTTGGAATGGTGTTCAGGGTGTTGGTTTGAACCATGATTAAATACAGAAAATTGGTGTTCGGGTAAGACAAATCAAAGTCAAGGATCGAGCTCCCAAAAGAGAAATGGAAAGGAAGAAATTCGCCAATTAGACTAGGACCACACTCGGTTCATCGAAAACGTAGAGGGAGAAACTTGACAATCGAGTGTGAGTAGAATGGTGCAGTGATAGAAAGAGAGATGTTGTTGGTTTCTTAGAGAATATAGGCGTTGGGTACCTACAAGATTTCACAAATCGGCGAATGGATAAATTGACTATGTTTAGCTGAATCGATTTTTACACCCTTTGTCAAGAATTCTGGAAAATATCACCCTAAGAGGTGACCGAGAAGGGTACGGAGAAGTTCTAAGTTGGGTCGTGGCAGAAGTTAAAAGTGAAGTACGGATACATTTGCTGAATTTTTGAGATCCCTCAAGTTGAGAACCCAGAGTTTGAGTTTCCAGATGTTGGGATGTTGGAGTTTATCGACTGTTTCCTGGAGTTGCTCATTGGAGGGGGGGATAATGGGTGGTGATGCATGTTGCAAGACGCGCCTCAGGATATGTATGTTGATCTTGTTTTTTATTTCTTGTCATTCTCTTTGCTCTGAAACGTACGGTAACCCATCGTGTTCAAGAGTATGTACTTTGGGCGATTAGCACAGAGAATCGATCGATCTGCCTCGTATGATGTTTATGTCTTTATGTATTCAGATAATTATCGATATGAGGGGATCGGTGCCATGTCACGGGTTTCTTACTGAGTTATTCAAGAGGCATTGTATTCATTCCCCGTGGATTCTATTAGGACTGAGCAAGAGAAGCCATTGATAGATATTCATTGACTGCTCGATTTGAGGGGCATTAGGAATAGAAATTTGAGGCGATTGCATGGAGGAACCATCGATTGGCATGGCTGAGTTAAGGAGGCAAATCACAGTCTTAGGACAGAGTTCGCTACCCATAGGACACATGGAAAGATCAGTCTGTTGCCATATGACTAGTGCTTCAGGAATAAAGGGTATACTCATTTGGATGCATTCGAAAAATGACAACGATAATGAGGACGACGAGTAGGAGTTAGAGCTTAGACTTAGTTTTATTATTTATCATGTTTGTAGTCTAAAACTCTGTTTTGTTTGGATATGTTATATTTGAGACTTGTGTGGATATTTGTGATATGTTTTGGATGTTGGACTAATGTTTAAGTACGATTTTTATCGTTTGATCTATTTATGTAGAATGACCTCGATAATTAGTTTTTCGTTAATAAAAACAGGTTATTTTCCATTACATGTCAATCCACAAGCAGGTTATTTTCTATTTTTCTGAATGAAATTGCATGTCTCTTCTTGTATTCATATTTATAAATTTGCTCATTTATGTACTGTGGATGTGTGAGGACTTCTTAGTTTTTAGGACCATAAATAAATTATTGTGTTTGTTTTAAAGAATAGTGAAACAACTTAGTGACTTTGCATAGTACGATATCTAAGCGGATTATCATGGTCTAAGTTCAGTCTTACCTTGCTAATATTTTATTATTTGTGCACACACTGTAGAGAGAGAAGAGGATAACTTACAATGAGTACGAGTGTGTTTTCAAAATAAAATTGTTACAAATTCACATAACGACATCAATAAGTGAAGATTTTACCTTATGAGGTTTTTAGAGTCAAAATCATTATGAGCGATTTTACCTTTACCAAGGAAATTTTTGAACTTCATTGTTTGAATAGTTTTAATATGTTTAAATTGATTTTATAGTTAGATGTGATAAGATAGAGAATTTATGACACACTTTTACCTGGTTTACATGTCATGCCCCGAACTCGCACTATGACGGGATCGTGGGCTGAGGCATGGCCGACGGCTTGCCAGCCAAAGGCCACACTTACCTTGAACCGGTCATTAATCCTCCCCCGTTTTTTTAAAATGATATAATATTTTTCGCAAAACGCCTTAACTAAAAATAAATAAGTGTCACTTTCATTCCTATACATATAGAGCTGTGCTAATCTTAAACTTTTACATACATAAACAAGGCCAACCAAATTAAACATATGTCTGATGGCCAATATATTACATAATTAGGATCTAGTCCATCAACATAAAACATAAAGCCCTTGGGCTATCAAAAATACAATCTATGCTCAATATCCTTCACGGTCTTCGCTTTTGGTTCCTGAAAAAAGGTTTTCGAAAACGAAGCTAAACTTATTGAATACCACAAAGATGAATGAACGTAAAATACCATGGATCATTTCATATCATGCATTACATCATAAGTGTGGAACAAGTGAGCATAACATAGTTTCTTGAGACATCCGTCCTCTGCATCTTGAATCTTGCCAAAAACTATGGCGGTCACTTGTTTTCTCACCATAAACATACATAAAGCATATCGAAACGTAAACAACTCAGATTAACATACCATAACATGGGACCATATAGATCGGGGTGAATGAATTTTTAGGCTGACATATCCCTTGGAAATGATTATTTCACGTCTCCTCATTTACCTGATAGGACCATCGGTTAGATTAAGGTCCCCACCACAGGAGGAACCCCGAGTGTCACATGGATATGCTTGAACATATACGGTTTCACTGAAAACAAACGCCAGGAGTTTCGTTCGTATATAATAACATATATATACATTGAAGATATGACCATGGTATTTAAACTATAGTTAAGCCATGAAACATGGAAACTTTGATTATAACAATAATAGTGGGTTGAAACCATTTTAAAAATACATATTTTGTTCATAGGCATCGTGTTACTCACCGTGCGGTTCTCTTGGATTAGGTGCTTAAACTGCGTGTTTTGTGTCCCACAAGTGAGGTAAGAAAAACGTCAAACTATGCTCAAATTAACTAATAAAACTCTGACTAAATTTTAGGGTATTCAAATTTTAGTCAAGGATCCTTCTTAAACATGGCTAAGTTCTATATAGGTCGCTAAAAGAACTTACATAATTTGCAGCAATATTTAAATGTTCTAACAAAAAAGGGCCAAATCTCCTGAAACTGCGGCCTAGGCGGTTCGAACTCCAAGTTCAAGGCTAAAGTATGGCGTTTGGAAGCTTTGTACAGTTCCGGACGCTATTCTTAAGCATTCGAACGCTCCCTGCGTTTTGCAGCATAAATAGTAACTAAACTTACAAATTTCTACAAAAGTAACCAAATCAACTCCATCTTTTTAGACTATATAATTACTCAAAAACAAACTTAGGAGAAACTATCATACTTAAATTTCTACCATTAATTCGAGCCTAGCATACAACTAAATTTTGGAAGCACAGTTAAACCCTAAACTATACAATACATAGACATATGGGTTTGTTACTCACCAAGGTTTTTCAAGCCCAATAATGCGCTTCCTCAACTTGAATGAAGTTTACAAGCTTTCCTCTCCTGGTCTTTTTCTCTCTCTCTCTCTTCTTGCGAGAGTGCCGTGTGTGGTTGGGAGTGGGTGCGGAAAGTGTGTGATATGTATGTATAATTGCTGGGACGCATGGCAAAT
Organism: Actinidia chinensis; assembly: GCA_009663005.1. Taxonomy (NCBI): domain Eukaryota; kingdom Viridiplantae; phylum Streptophyta; class Magnoliopsida; order Ericales; family Actinidiaceae; genus Actinidia; species Actinidia chinensis. The sequence goes on along the minus strand of VIGQ01002174.1, from coordinate 29,237 downwards.
TATCAATGTGACTCCCTCATTTTAAACTTAGTGTTTCCTGTTAACTGCGGCGTGTTCTTCATAACGTCCCTTTTAAGCGTCGGACGTAAGAAGGATTTTTGGACGCTGAGGAGTCAAACTCTTGCCTACAGTTCGAAAAACCATGCGAGGCTTGAAATTTGAATTTTGGCCTTAGCGTTCAACTCCCATATGGGGAGTTCAGACGCCAAGAGGAAAAACTGGGCAAAAACCTTAAAGTCTTAAAGTTTTGAAATATCTAACTTAGTTTGGTCTCCTTTACTCTTAAAGCTCAACACTTCGCTTTAATTACCATAGGCCAAAGGGCATCTCTATAAGCATAAGTACCAAAAGGACATGTGAAGGTGGTCTATCTTGATCCTCTAAAAGGACACTCAATCTGAATTGTACCAGAGTACCCATCTAAAAAATAATAAAATGTTCAACTTGCAAACACCTAAAGACTTGATCCAGGAAAGGAAGTGAGGAAGTGGTCTTTCCTAGTTGACGCATTCAACTTTCGGTAATCGCATGAAATTCGCCACCCATTTGGATCCCTAGTTGGCACTAATCATTATGCTCATTCTTCACCACCGTTACCACTGACTTCCTAGGAAAAACTTGGGTGGATTCACCCCTTAGAACGAACAATTGGGTTATATAATACCCGCATCAAGAAGTTTTAGCACTTCTCCTATAATAAGCCTCTTTCATATTGGAGGTTTAAAAGCCTGGATTGGGCGCACAGGTTTTAGACTCCTCTTCCAAATAAACACGCTGCGTGACACATGAGTGGACTAATACCGTGAAAAATCCGTATTGTCCAAACTAATGACTTCCTATGCCTCGTAAGTACTCAACAGTGATCCTATGAGGCTAGCGAAATATGACAATGGGGTAAGGAACCCCACCTCTCCAAGAAATTGAATATTTAAGTGTAGATGGCAGAGGTTCTCTTTTCGGAATTGGTGGTTTTCTTCAGATGGAACAGGTTAACTACACTTGGAGCAAGAGGTTCAAAAGTGGGATCAAATGACCCCACATGCAGACAGAATCACTATCTCACTGTAAAATGAAGACATCCATAAAACTTACACTTCAGATTCCAATTGTCATGGGACTCACTCAAACTAGAGCACTCTCAATCGAATCCTCCATGAACTCATGATCCACATGCTCTTGAATGAGGACTAATGACATTTATTTTCTCAATTTGGTCTGCTTTCCTCATTTGTTTCCCCACACTGAAAATATATATCTCCCAACGTCATATTACCGAATAAAAATTAAGTAGTCCATGTATACAGATGAATAACGGCATTCACAGTGGCAGGAGATGGTCTACCTAAGATGACAGGAATATGAGTTTAGATGACTCACAATCGACAGATGAGTATCCAGGACTATGAAAATCTAAGGGTAGTACCCAGTATCGACCCTTGAAATAAGACATCCTCGACGAACCCCTCGGGACCTTAACAGAACGATCGGCCAAAACTCAAGTGTAACTCTCGTTTGTTTTAGCTATCCTAAACCTAGGTCTTTGTATACGGAATACGGCAAACAAATTCACACGAGACACCTAATCGAGAAGTGCTCGACAACTTAAACCCCCTATTATGCACTGAAATGTAGGGACACCGGGATTCTTATACTTCAGCTAGACCTTGCATTGGGGAATCACATTTGACTCTCATTTATCATTGCCGTCTTTTTACATGCAAATCCTTTTGTGACAGTACACCAATTCCTTTAAAAATTTGGCATAAGAGGGAGATCTATATTAATAGCATCTAAAGCGGAATATTGATTCGAACTGGTTTGAAGACATCTATAGATTTCTGAATTTAGTTTTCTTTACTCAACTTGCCAACCTTTGTGGGACTGATCAATGTTTTATGTCCTCAACAGTAAATTTCATTGGACACTTTGTGGCCGGCTCAGAATCATGCTCATGTTCTGCCCTTTGCTCTCTTTCTTGTCTCTCACTCTCACCACTCAAATCCTTAGACTCCTCCGCACCTTGAATTACCCTTTTTGGTGCAATTGTTTTATCAATTTCCTTACCACTTTAAGTGGCGTGATAGCCTGACCTGCCTATCTTTTCCTCAATGAATTGTAGGCTTAGGATTTTGTTGAGGTGGGCGGGAAATCGCCCTTGCATTTGTTGTGAAATTACAAGACTCCAAGTATAGAATTTATTTTTCCCAAATTGTGGCTAAACTTGTGAATTTAGTGCGCAACTCGTTATCCTCTCCTTTGATGTGGAGGTTGATATTGTGCATGTTGTGGTGCAGGTAGTAGCGCTTGTGGCCGCGAATATGGCATAGGTTGTGGTGTGGTGCGTAGTCGGTATAGGGTTATGATTATGGTACCTGCGTACGATTGTTGTTGGGATGAAAATTTTGGGGATATTGAAAAATTTTGTATGTTTGTGCCCTTCTTGTCGCTACCCAAAGGTAGGATGATTCCTCCAACCAAGGATGATATGTATTGGTGTAAGGATTACCCCCACTCCTCGAAAATTGGCTACCAATTACTTGTCCACGTGCCTATTTCACCCCCGCCACAATTGGGACACCATCAGTGCAATGATCCATGGATCACACAATACACACATATTTGGAAGACTATTTGTAAGACTTGTGGCGGCCTTAGCATGTGCTAAAGCCTCCACTTGTCTCGAAAGTGCAGTGAATTTCACATTGACATATCTTCACCCCCAATTAATTTAACACCGCATGTTTGTGGAAGGAGAAGTTTTTATTCAATTATAGGTCCGTGCATGCCCAATCGCTTGAAAAGTTAGCCAAAGTAATCAAAAACTCAATGGCTTGTTCAGAATTTTTTCTGGAAAACTCCCGCACAACATGGACTCGACAAACTCTCATTGTGCAGACAATGAAGAATGAAAAAATATTTGATTGTGTTGCCATGAAAGAAATTATGATAAGGACCTGCGTTTAGTAGGTCCTTGAATCTCTCCAGCTTGGAATAAACTCTCGCCACTAACTGGTACAAACTAAGAAGATGGACGACATGTAGTGCCTCAGTACGATTTTCAGGAAAACTTTTTCAAGAACTCCTCCTCCATTCCTTCCATGAGTCATGGATTCTAGACTCAAAGATTAAAAGCCAAAAATTTTGCTTTGTCCTTTAGAGTGAAATGGAAAAAATTTAGAAGTAAAAAACTCCCTAGGACATGAATTGTCTGAAAGATTGAACAGCATACTCAAAGTCTTTCAGATGTGTGTAGGTGGTCTCTTCAGACTCATCAACCATTTAAGTGTGGCAAAGCTGTAGCATTCCCGATCTGAGATTTAAAGTGGTATAATGCGCGGGAAGTACGATAGCAGAGATGGTGTTCGCCTGCGGAATCATGATAATCCCTCATGGTACGCGTTTGGGCTTCGACTTCCCCCGCATTACTCGCATGATCCGATCCTCTACTTCCGCTAGCAAATCCATGTTCCCCGTTTGTGCCCCACCTAGACCATGTCCACTGGATCTTGTCGTTGTGATCCATGGGGGTTCATGTTAATCTCAGAAAAACGTGGATATGTCTATCGAGGACTAGACCTGTGCGGGATGAGTCGCAAATATCCTAGTGGTAAATTACGCAGTGGGTTGGCTCGCGAACCTAAACGGTGTATGATCCCTAAAGTATGAGGACATACAAATGCAATACACATATATAGCAACGTATTTTAGCCAACCGATCCACACAATCTCCACAGATTATCTCAACACGATTCCCAAGTCAATTCAATACTCCCAACCGAACCACATTAATCTCCACATGCAAAACAAAAACCACCGATAAACTAATAGACCAGAGCCGTAGTCACCTCTAAAATCTGCCTCCTATCTAAAGTGTGCCAGACCACTAACAAAATTAAAAAAACTAAAATATTCCTAAAACTATCACCAAAAAGAGTTGAACCAGGTTACCAAATGGCCTTGTCCGTAGATTCACTGTAGTAGATGGTGGTTGATGAAGCAATCCGCACTGAATTTAGCAAGGACTGAGATTCGTGTTCTAGCACGATCTTGCGGTCACCTTATGCGAAGTATGTTCCCTGGCAACGCGCCAAAAACTTTGAGTCACTCCCAGAAGTGAATTCTTTACGCAAGTGTACGGGTAGTGAGAAGTAGTTAAAAACTCGAAGTACGAGTATCATCCACAAGGAACAGTTGCAAATGGGACAATAAGAAAACCTAAAACACTACGATGCAATCTTAACCAAATCCTCTTAGCTTCAAAAATTAAAATAAAATATTAATTTTGAATTATTTTCGATGAGTGTGAACTAATTTAAATTAAAAAAATTGAATTTAACTTAATATGTAAAAGGAACTAAGAATCGATCGATCCATGTCAACGAGTTCTCAGAATCCCAATGGAGGCATTATAACTCAAATCTTTGACTAACTGAGTTCTGCGATTCGGAAAAATGGAATTTTAAAAACAAACTATTAATACTTACTTCACCTCAAAAAATCTGTTTGTTAGGATCATGGTTAGTGCATCATCGATCCGCATCACAAAGATATGATTCGAACCTAATAAGGACTCCCAAGTTTTCAAAAGTAATAAATTGGTTATTTTAATCATGGTAGTTCATCATCGATCCGAAAACACGAAGTTTATTGAATCTAATAGGAACTCCCAGTTTTCGAAATATTTAGGTTGGTTGAAAAAGACGATAAATTTAAAAAAATCTAACGATGAAAATATTTTACCTCCATTGTTCATCCTTGATTCCCGATGATTTTCACAAAATCGATCCAGTAAAGAAACTAGCTACTATAGTAGGTAAACAAAAATTTAATATTGAAGCATCTGAAATTAAAATAACTTATCTAATGATGTGAAACAAATATAATTGAATAATGCCAAGAGAATTGAAAAAGTATGAGTAATGACCAAAAATCATAAATTACTTAAAACAAATAATACTTAATGTAAAAATTTACAAGAAGTAATGAAGGAACTTTGAAAAACTAAACTAAGATGCTGAGAAAAACGCCTAAAATCACGTCCCCCTCTTCAAAAAAGAATACCAAAAATGGATATTATTCGGCACTTAATCAAAGGTCCTAAACGAATTAGGAATCTTTCTTACCCAGGATTAGCCTTAGCGTTCGAACGCTCATTCCTTCTTCATAACAGCGTTCGAACGCGTAGTACAATCTTCTGACTTTTACTTCCTGCGTTTGGACGCCCAAATACTTCTCCATGGAGCGTTCAAATGGCTTAGGCAAAAACCCAATTTTGAAGTCTCGGCACTTTTCGAATTGTAAGCAAGGGCATTCTACGCTCTTCGTAGTTTTCTTCTGGCGTTCGGGATGCCAAATTCTTCTTGGGCCAGCTTTAGACGTTCTTCACAAAATTTTTCAGATTTCTTCACAGCGTTCGAACGCTAATTTCCCTTTCAACTGGAGCGTTCGAACTCCCAGGTAATTTTTGCCTCAGCCCTTTTTTCTTATTTTTCTCCTCTTTTATTGACTTTAACTGCACTAGACTCAGATCAATGTAATACAATATATGATAAAAAAATAATTAGACTAGAATAGAGCCTCCAACTTAGGTTATTAAAAGTATGTGAACTACCACTTATTGCAGGTCCAATCATAGAGGCAGTCGCAACGGATTTAAATCTCAATAGATACGCTATCTATTATTTTGGAAGTAGACATTCAATGATACGAGAATATGATAAAAAGTATTCATGACGGAGATATGACATTAACCCAAACTTTTGAGGATAGACTTTTAATAAAGGAGGAGAGAAGTAACACCCCGAATCCGTACATTCTATAAAATTCATATGGATTATGATGTGTACATTAATTAAAGCGAGTGTTAGAGATAAGAGTAAAGGAGGGACCAAACCTAAGTTCGAATAAAATTCAAAACTTTAAGATTTTAAGTTTTTGCCCAGTTTTCCTCTGGGTCCGAACGCCCATATGGGAGTTTGAACGCTAAGGCCAAAAATACAAATTTCAAGCCTCGCATGTTCGAACTGTAGGCAAGAGAGTTCGAACCCTTAGTATCAAAAATCATTCTTAGGTCTGAACGCTTAAAGGGACGTTCGAACGCCAGCAGTTAAAAATGAAAAATAGAAAGGAAATACTAGCGTTTAAAATGGGGGAGTCACATGGGATATTTCATGGGTCTTAGCCAATTATACATACATATCACACTTCTTCCACACACTCCAACCACAACACTCGCAAGAGAGAGAGAGAAGAAGAAACGGAGAGGAAAACTTGTAAAGCTTCATTCAAGCTAGGAAGAAGCCATATGGGCTTGAAAAACATTGGTGAGTACAAACCCATATATCTATTGCTTTGTATAGTTTAGGGTTTTAACTTGGTTCTAAAATTAGATCTAGGTGATAGGGTTTCGAATTAATGGTAGAAATTTTAAGTATGATAGTTCTCCTAAATTGTTTTGAGTATTATATAAGTCTCAGAAAGATTGAGTTGATTTGGTTTAGTTTTGGTAGAATTGTAAGTTCAGTTACTATTCATGCTGCAAAACGCAGGGAGAGTTCGAACGCTTAAGAAAACAGCATTCCGAACGCCAGACTTAGCCTTGAACTTGGAGTCAAATGCCTAGGCCCCATTTCAGGTAGATTTGGCCTTTTTCGTTAGAACATTTAAATGTTGTCCAAATTATGTAGAGTTCTTGGTCGACATATATTAAAGACTAGGCCATGTTTAAGGAGTCGTGACCTAAAATTTGAATACCTAAGATTTAATCAAGAGTTTTATTAGTTAATTTGAAGATAGTTTGACGTTTTCTTACCTCACGTGTAGGGACACGCAGTTTAAACCTAGCAAGAGACCCCAGTGAGTAACACGATGCCATGAACAAAATATGTATTTTCAAATGGTTAAACCCAAATATTATTAGATATTCAAAGGTTTTTCATGTTTTCAATGCATTAACAATATGTTATCAATACAAACGCAATATGTCAATGTATGATATGCTATTAGTACGAAAGAAAACCCATGGATGTGTGCTTTCAAGTGGAAACGTATATGTTCAAAGTATATGCATGTGACACCCGGGGTCCCCCCTGCATTGGTGGGACCTAATCTACACCTAATGGTCCTATAAGGTAAAGGAGAGACGCGAAATAAATCATTACAAGGGACTATGTCAGACTAAAAATTCACCAGGATCTATATGGCCCCATGTAGTTTGTTAATCTGAGTTGTTACGTTTTCATGATATGCTATGTATGTTATGGAAAACAAGTGACGCCATAGTTTTGCAAGATCAAAGTATGAAATGATGTCTTAAGAAAACTATGTTATGCTCACTTGTTCCACACGATGATGTATGTATGATATGAAAATGATCCAGAATTTTACGTAGTCGTGCATCTGTGTATTCACTAGTTTTAGCTTACATTTCGGAAACACCTTTTCAGGAGCAAAGCGAAAGAAAAGAACCATAGACGGATGTATAGATGTAGTTTTGATAGCCCAAGGGCTTTATGTGTATGTTGAGGACTGATCCTAAATTATTTATGATATTGGCCAATCAGAGCATATGTTAATTGGTTGCCGTCTAGTTTATGTATGTTAAAAGTTAAGATTAGGCACAATCATATGTACGGTATGAGAAGTGACACTTATGTATTTGCAGTTAAGACGTTTAACGCGAAATACGCGAAAAATATTTATATTCATTTAACCGAGCATGCACAGGTTAAAGGTAAGTTGGCCTTGGCGGGCTAATGGTCGTCCACCGGCCATCATGCGCCCACAATCCGCATAGGGCCGGGTTGCGGGGCAGCACAGGAACCATAACTTCTATCAATTACCGCGTTGAGGCGATCATGGTAGTAAGCATGATGTTGTGTCCGTGTGATAACCACTTCAATTTCTTCTCTCTCCAATTCGATGAAACAACAGTCGTTGTGACGTAGAAGACAAGTTAGATTGGCAGTGACATTCTGGCTCAAGGGACGCGGTTATAACGTTGGCTGTGACCAAATGTACTAAATGAGGATGATCATAATCTTTAATCAATTCGGAGTTATCTGTGTTGTCTCATGTTAAACTCCTTTGGGTGAAAAGTACTTCAAAATTTGTGGTCGGTGAAGAGATGTCACAAGGAACTCCATAACAAGTAATGGCACCAAAATTTCAAGGCAACACCACCCATGACCTGCTAGTTACCTAGATCATGTCGTCGGTAGTTTCTCGTGTGGTCTCAACTGTCTCAAGGCATAGGCAATAACATCCCATGTTGCTATCGGAAACCACATCCCAGTTACTCTATGGAAGCGTTCATTATAGATGGTAAAACCCATCGCCCAGGAAGGTATAAAGCAAAAATGGTGTGTGAAAAAAAAAAAAACAATCGGTTTTCAATTGTTTAGAAATTTTTCTAGCTTTTCATTCCATTCAAATGAAAACTTTCTTTTATGTAAGTTGCGTCAAGAAGTTGCAATCTTGGAGAAGTCTTTAACAAATCTCCGGTAGTACCCAAGCTAAGCCCATAAACTGCGGATTTTCAATCGCCCATCATTGGTCTGGACAATTCACAATGGCTTCGGACCTTGTAAGGATCACAGGACACTCCACTCACTGATGATTGTGTCCCAAAAAATGTTATGCTCGATATAGTCAAACTTTACACTTTCAGTTGGCGTTATAGTCTCCCTATTGGTAGCATTTTTTTTTTTTTTTTTACACAGAACCCATCCTTAAGTGCCTGCTCATATTCGGAAAACTCTTAGAATACACTAAAGATATCGTCAATAAAACAATAAACAAAATTCATACAAGAAAGGGTTTGAATACCCAGTTCATCAAATTCATAAATGCGGCAGGCGTATGGTAACTCCGAATGGCATAACAAGAAATTCATAATGGCCATATCTGGTTCAGAAAGCTATTTTATCTACATCGCTTGCCTGACTTTCAATTGATGGTATCTTGACCTTAAATCGATCTGAGAAAATACTTGGGCACCCTAAAGTTGGTCAAACAAATCATCTACTCTCGGTAATAGGTATTTATTCTTAATGGTAACTTATTCAATTCTCGATAGTCGATGCATAATCTCATCATTCCCTCCTTCTTTCGTACAAATAATACAGGAGCCCCTCTAGATGAAATCCTAGGACGAATGAATCCTTTTTTCAACAAGTCTTGAAGTTGAACTTTCAACTCTTTCAACTCTAAAGGAGAAATATGATAGTGAGCTTTGAAATGGGTCTAGTACCCGGATTTAGGTAGATGTAAAACTCAATCTCCCTATCTACTAAAGAACCATATAGACTCATCTGGAAAGACATAGGAAAAATTCCAGACAACATGGATATCTTCCAAGGACGGTGGAAAAATACGTGTCAATAACACTACACAAAAATGTATTATTCTCTTTTTGAATTAAATGGTGTGCTTATATGGAAGAGATGAGATAGGAGGAGGCACGGACACCAACTCCCTCAAAGACTAGCCCTAAATAATCGAAAGAGTGGAACATAACTTGTTTTAAGTTCGCAATCGATGAGAGCACGATAAAAAGACAACCAATCCATTCCTAAGATGGCATCTAAGCCGTGTATTCTAGGGGTATGGGGTTGCACGAACTAGACTCGTCGTTGACAAGAATTTCGCAAGAATAATAGACTCTATCACATGTCATGGAATCCCAGAGGGCAATGAAATAGTGAACAAAAAGGTATGAAATAAATAAATGGGTGGAACCCGAGTCAATAAGAACATGTGTAGGTTCACCACAAATAGGGAGTCTACTTGACACAACTGAAGTGGTAACTAGGGTATTTCCTGTATGAGTGTGAAAGCTTGGCCTTGCCGTGGTTGATTATCCCTCCTTCTGGATGGAGGTTGCTGGATTGAGGCTAATTTTGACATTCCTACTCCTTGTGCTTTATTCTTCTTCGGACAATTTTTAATTTGGTGTCCCTTCTGGCCACACCCATAACAAGCCATGCTTCCAAGCGACACTCGCCCCAATGCTTCTTCTGACAATTTGGGCAAGTTAGTATTTCATTGGTCTTGCTGCTTCCTTGTGTTTCGGTGTTTCCCATGGGGTTGATGAATTTCCACTTGAAGATCCTGAACTCTACCATTTTGAACTTTGTCTCTGTGGGAATTTCCTCTAGACCTCTTCTTATTGTTCTCTTAGTATTGGTAACTCTCATTCAATACTTTCTCAGCAATTATCACTCGTTGAAAGACTTCTTGATGGGTTGGTAGTCGTAGTATGTTTACTTTCTTTGCTGATATTCCATCACAACCCTACTTCAAACTTTCTCATTTAAGAGACTCCATCGACACTATGTGTGGGGCATAGTGAGAAAACTCCATGAACTTGACATTATACTCTACCACGGTCATCTTTCCCTTGCGTCAAATATAGAAATTCCGCAGTTTTCTAATCCCTAGTAGTCTCAGGAAAATACTCCTCATTGAACACTTCTAGAACCCTAGGCCATAACAATAATGGCTCCAATGGCTTTTTCAACTACCACCAATTTAGTGCGGCTCCCTCAAAAGTAAGATGGCAAAGATCATCTTCTGTTCATTGGTGCAACGTAGGGACTTTGAACACTCTCTCAATTGCTATGGGATCAAGGGTTCCTAGGAAAGTTGGGGTTTTTAACTATTGAAATTGTTTAATAGTTGTACGACTCGCTCCTTCTGCTCTTCGGCACTAATAATGCCAGTTGTTCTGGTGCATTGTTGTTGTGGTTGTTGTGAGTATCCTGGACCACTTGTATGAGTCCTTCTAGGATTCTTTCTATACATCTTTCGGCCTTCAGGCTCCACTGTCCCTCCATGGCCTCCCCTTCTAGGCGACATAGCTTACTACAAAACATAGCAGTGTTTGTTAGACATTTATCATAACAATAGCTACATTATACTTTAGAATTCTATATAGACATGACTCGTCTTATGGTGTCAACCTAATAACTCTGATACCACTCTATCACATCCCGTAACCCGGCATATGCGGATTAAAGGCACATGACCGGCCAACAACCTAGCTACCAAGGCCAACATACATTTGTTTCGATTGAACACCTTGCATACTTATTTATAATGATACATAAATGCAAAAATGTCATAATAACTGAAAAATTTAAACTGTGGAGATTATAGATTTTGCCTAATTTTACCTTTTATACTACTTTAATTATACATCCATGGCAACATGACTACCGGGAGACAGTTATAACAATGCTACATAATATGGGGTCTAGCCTATACAACATAACGTAGACCTTTGGCCGCAAAACTAACGTCTTCCTTGTAATTTCCTTATAAGGGCTCCACTGTTTAGAAACCGAATTTTGTTTTGAAAACATAAGCTATCGCTTAGTGAATAACAATAATGTCTGAACGCGTAAAAAATACCATTGATCATAGCATAACATACATATCTGCTTAAATAAATCATATAAATATGGCATAGCCTTCCTGAAAACTTGAAACATTCATAACTAAGATCATGTAACATAGTATAACTTAAACATTCATAATCATAAAATATCATAGCTTGAACTTTCATAATCATAAAACTGTAAGTATTTAAATCTAAAGTGCTAAAAAGTTCAAAACAACTCGTTGTAGTAACCTTTCGGTACACATACTAACCACAAGGTTATGTTGGGGCTCTTAGGCTAGGGACATCTCCCAAGTGATAGTTTATTTCGGTCCCCTATCAGTAGGACCGAGGGAC